>CM042834.1:8864236-8986947 GCA_023653725.1 Bungarus multicinctus | reverse complement strand
GAGGAAGGATTGACAAAGATTTAAACAGAAGCTGGGTGGCCACCTACTAGGAATGCTGCAGCATTTATTACTGCCCTAGGAAGGGGTCAGACTAGTGTTTTTCAACCATAGCAACTTGAAGAGCGTGTAGACTTCAATTCTCAGAATTTCACAGACAGCATGGAATCTTCTGGAAAGACCCCATGACTGGCTGGGGAATTCTGGGAGCAGAAGTACACACGTCTTTAAACTGTCGAGTATGAGAGACACTGATCCCCAACATCCCTTCTGTATTTTAATGTTTTTATAGTCAGTGGCTACTTTCCCCATATATTCTTCCTCTGTCTTTTGCAGTTCAGTTTCGCATCGTCTCTATGGATGAATATTTCCGTCCCATGAAGAAAAAGGTAAATTTTGGGGGGGTACTAAGACAGACAGAGATGATGACATCTCTGTGAGAAAACATTCAATTCATGCTCTCCCTGGATTCAATTCCCCTCAAGCAGAATTGAATGGACCCCCCCCTCTTCACATATAACATTGAACCCAGTGCGTGTGGAGATATCCCTGGGTGAAAACTAGTGAAGACTCGTGGAGTAGTCAAAGGCTGCGGATTAGCACAGGATGCTGAGCTTAAATCTACTCTTAAGCTTAAATCTACTTAAACTTGGATGGGTGACCGTGTGGCTAGGCACTGTCAACCAACCAACCTCGCAGGGTGGTTGTTATGGGTGGGGGAGAATAAATAAATACATGTCAAAATGATAATGCAATACAAAAGAATCTCCCATGCCCTTTTTATCTACTTTTTTTCTCTCTATCCTCATTTTCATTCCTTGGTGTCTCTGATTTTCCTGTGTTTTTGTTTTTTACAGTTTCCACTTGTGTACATCCAGGTATGTGCTGAACGGCCATAACACTACCAGCTCCATGGCTGATTGGACCTCATTGATCTTTGGATGGGAGGCCACCAGGAAATCTGAGGGCTGCAGGCTCTTGAGAAGTCAAATGGGAAATCATTTCCAGATTATTGCCCAGTAAATGAAAGCAAAATTAATGGTGCCGAGTAAGAAGGGATACTTTAATTCCCACCAGACATGTTCCAGTCTTCTTTACTAGGAATTGAGCTGAATGAGAACCATCGCCTTGTATTTGATCACAGAAACAGTAGCACTGATCAAGGAAATCAAGTAAAAACATGAATCAACTCCCTGAATAAAGTAATTCATGGAAAGCAGGATTAGTAGTACCATTTCTGGGCTGCAATTCCTCAAGGATGGCGGCAAAATGATGAGATACTCAGTGAACACGTTCCTTCCATCTAGTGGTCCTTTGGAGTAATGTGGTGCTGATCTGGCAACCAGCCAAGAGGCTTGTTTTGTTTCACTCCTTTCTTAAATTAGTTGCTCTAAAGTTGTTAAAGTGTTCAAGGAAATATGTCCCAGCCTCCCACAGCTTGCACAATTTGTGCTTGAACATCTCTTTGTCTAATGGTAGAGCCTTTTTGCTAATAGCAATAGTACTTAGACTTATATACCGCTTTACAGTGCTTTACTGCCCTTTCTAGGCAGTTTACAGAGTCAGCATATTGCCTCCAACAATCCAGGTCTTCATTTTACCCACCTCGGAAGGATGGAAGGCTGAGTCAACTTTTTTTTTATTAAACAAATTTTATTTCAGTTTTCCACATTTTAAAAACATCTCTTTTTAGTGAACAGCATGATTCCAGGTTTCCACATTTACATACAAATATGACCATAGTTATATATTTATCTTTCACATTCAACTTCCTATCTTATCAATACTTTATATATTTTCAATTGTTATATTTTCCAAATGCTTTCCTCTTACTTAATTCACAAATAACTCTCATATCTTCACAATCATTATACTTTAGTACTTTTGTCCGTAAAATTTGCAATTTCATCTTATTTCATCATTTCACAAATTCTAAATTAATACAAACATTTATTTACACCCCCACAATTACTAGTTTGAGTGTGCCACCCCCATAGTTTACATATTCATCAATTACCTCCCCTTTGAATCCCAATAAACATTTAACTTTTATTACCTAGAAAATTAATAATAACAATCTCTTAAGAACTACATAGCATATATACCTTTTAGGTCAGATTCCACATGGTATTTCCCTCCTTTAATTTCATACAAATTAAATTAAATTTATAATTTGAAAAGGAAAATTATTCAATTAATCCTGGTCACTGATATTAATCTCATTTCAACCATCCTCATAATTCATTTCAATTATTTTCAATATATTTATTAAACATATTCCAAAAATTTATCATACTTTCCCTTTTTTCACATTTATTCCATTCATCTTTGTATATAGTTTAAGAAAAAAAGAAAAAAAGAACATTCTAATAGCAAAAAATATGTTTCCATCCTTCTTAATAATTTATATTTCCCTATTTTCTAAGTAGTTTATAACTTCAAATATATACCCCTCATCACCTTGCAGAATCCCCTTTTCTTAGTTCTTGATCAGCCATTACCTCTGTCTTTCATTTTTTTACAATTCCCATATTTCTTTGTTTCCTGATCCTTTTCTTATCACTTCATTTTCCCTTTACTTTCCCCTTTCTTCTCATATTCGTTTTTATCCCCCTCCCTCTTTATAACTTCCTTCCACATTTTACTTTTCTGCTTTCTTTTTACCTTTTTTAGTTTTGTAGGTATTCCCCTTTTTATTTACCTCCTTGAATCTCAAATTTTTATTTCTCACTCTTTTCCCTCCTCTTTTTAAAATTCGTTGTTCTGAATGTTCATTAAAGATGGCCTCTTCTTTGATCAACTCCTCCTCCTCTGGCATTCCTCTTTGTTCTTCATGTTTTGAAATCACCATTTTTAAAAATTGTAAAGCAAAGCCCAATGACTCACCTCTTTCTTGTAAAGTTTCTTTCATATTTCTAAGCTCCATTTTTAATTCCAGAAGAGATACTGCCATTTTACACGTTTCTGTCTGGTAGTTTAATTCAATTAATATCTATAAAGTTAATTTCCAAAGATCAACTTCTGTTTATTCCTCTTCAAGCTTTTTAGATTCACAAATAATCCAACACCAAAGGTCCATACCAAAGTCACCAGTTAGTCCCAAAACAGTTTCTTCCTGCTTCTTTCTTTATTTCAATATTTCAAATTCTACTTTCACTTTCCAGGGTTCTTGTTTTATTGTATCAATATTTCATTTACTTGTATCAAGTCAAATTCTTAAAAAAACAGGGTCCTTTAAAAAAAGAAATTAATTTTTTGGCTACAAGATGGTACTCTCTGTTATGTCAAAACTTCACCCTTTTTTCCATTTTCCTCTATTCAGGGCTTTTCAAACCTCAAAATTCCAGTAAAATCAAATCTCCAATTGATATTTTTTATTTGACACTCTCAAATCCAGGTTTAATTATGCCTATTTAGTGTCAGAAATATATTTGTCCAATTTAACTGAATATCTTATTCCGGCTTCTTCCTTTCACAGTTCAAAGCCCCTCTCAGTTGTCAAGAGCATTTTCCCCTTTTTTCTTTCCTTTGTATCTCCGCTGCTTTAGTTCTTTTCTTAAAAATTCTTAAAAATTAATCCCGGGGTACCTTTCATTTAGTTATTGCACCCAATTGTCCCGGTTCTCTTGCTGTCTGCTTCTTCTCAGTTCCTGCACAATCTTATCCCAGCTGACTCTTCCTCTTCAGGGTGGCCATTTTGACCACTGCTACAGTCATCTTTGGAGCCAAAGAGGAGAGATGTGGCCCCCCTCAAGCTGGCTGGCAGTCTCCCCTTTCTCCGCCACCCCTACCTGGCGGCTTCAGCCCAAGATCTGAACAATCGGGGTTCTCTGATGAAAGAGCACGGACCAAAGCCACGGAGATCCAGGTCTCAGGTCCGTCTTCGAGGAAGTTCAACCGTAAGCCTCCAGGCTGAGTCAACCTTGAGCCTGATGAGGTTCAAACTGCCAAAATGCAGGCAGCTGGCAGTCAGCAGAAGTAGCCTGCAGTACTGTATTCTAACCAGCTCTAAGACCTACAGCCACCATCTCCAACTTGGGGCCTTCAGAAAATTAGGGAGTACAACTCCTCAAATTTCCAGCCAGCACAGCAATTGTCCTTGCTGGGTACAGATATTGAGAGTTTAATCCTAATATATATGTGGGCTTCTGGAAGGCTGTCATATTGAAATACACTGCTAATAGCGCTTGGAGAATAGGATTGTAGGACTACATTGTCGGGGTCATGAACCACTGATTCTAGAACAATTGTGGGTTATGGTCAACATTTCAAACTTGTTATCTTGTTCTTTCTAGGATCCCCAAAACAATCGGGTGTTCCAGTGGAGAGATGTGGAGGTTCCTTTGGGCATAATCCAGCTTTCCTATTCTCTGTCTTCCGATCCCGTCTTGGGCACCTACAAAGTGGTGGCAAAGAAAGACTCAGTAGGCGGAAGGTTACAGTACATTGTAGAATACAGTTTTGATGTGGAAGAATATGGTAAGGAGAAATCCAGTTTGCCTTTCTTTTCTTTCTTTCCCCTCCCGCCTTCCTTTCCTCACTCCTTCCTTCCCTCCTTCCTCTCTCCATTTCTTCCTCCTCTGTCCCTCCCTCTTTCCCTTTGTTTTGGACAGTCCAGATTATTCTATCTTCTTGAATTAAGGTTTATTTGTCCCAATGAAGTTGTAGCATCTTAATCTGCACACTGAAGTTTGAAAGTTTAAATGCCTCTTCATGTTGAGCTGGTAGTTTGAAAAAAATCATTATTCCTAGAACACTTACATTTAGAATTATTTTAAGGATGGAAATGGAAGTAATGAAGTAAGTAAGTAAGTAAGCAGGGAGGGAGGGAGGGAGAAGAAAGGAAGGAAGAAGGAAGGGAAGGAAGGAAGGAAGAAGGAAAGGAGGGAGGAATTAAGGAAAGAAGGAAGGAGGGAATGAACGGAAGAATGAATGAATGAACGAATAAATGAATAAATATTTGGCAATGAGGTATTTAGCAGGCCAAAGACCTTACATTTTTGTTTATTCAGTTTAATTCCAAAAATCACTTTCTCCAACAGATTGAACATTGATCTGGTTACTCAGCTAAATTAATCCATTTTCTGAGATTAGATGTAATGATTTACCAGCTAATCACATACAGATCACAGATGACCATGGAGTCTCTGGGTCAAGAAGTTAAGATAGTGGTTGGGACAGTATGATTGAAGCTTCACTCAACAACTCCCTACTCTGGTGAAACTAATTCAATTGAACTTAATGCAACACGTGCTGCATGCATGTTTGTCTACATAATGCAACATGTGCTGCATGCATGTTTGTCTCCCGCATGTGTGGCAGAGACCTGAAGACTAGCTAGCTGGCAGGAGGCACCTAAGCATGTGCAGCAGAGCTGAGCTGGACCGAAAGCTCATGTGCCCACAGAGGCCTCTGCATGCCACCTCTGGCACGTGTGCCATAGGTTCTTCATCATGGTTTTAGAAGATTTCCCAAATGCAATTGTTAAATTCATTCTGGCATAATGTTTACTGCTTTATTAATGCAAGGTTTAATTTGTCTTACTTAGATTTACAACTGACATTTCCTTTCATATCTCAATTGTCTGGCCAATTTCTCCCATCTCCTTAGTCCTCAAAGGAGGTTGCAGAAGAGAACTGGACAATTGTGCTTCTACAAGGTTCATCTCATGATTTTCTTCCCCTCTCTTTCCTCCCTCTAGTTCTGCCCAAATTTGAGGTTTTGGTGAAGGCCCCGAAGCTCATTATGGTTGTGACTAAGGAAATAGAAGTCAGTGTGTGTGGCAGGTACATGATGCTCAACTACTCTCCTTTTCCCATTATGAGCAGAAGGTGCAAAGTTTTCCTGGTGTGTGTTCTGATCCAGCCTTCACAAGTAATGATAGACTGCTTACTCATGAGTAAAACAACTCCCTTTTCATAACAGATTAGGAACAACAGTAACAAAAACCAAACGTAATTAATCCCAACAAACCACTCCCAAATCCCTCCTATTTATTTCCCAACCAGGGAGGGGGTGGCTAGCATCTTCATCTGCTTTTCCCAGACAGCTGGCTTATTGTTTTCCTTTGCTCTCCTCTCCTTTCCTCTCTACGCATACGCACATCTGGGATGGGCCCCATCTGTTCCTCCTCCTTACTCAGCTCAGGCCCCAAAGACAGCTGCCTCTCCACTTGGGGAAGAATGGAAGGTCCTGTCTCTGCCTCTGTCTCTGATGCTGTTTCCTTATCAGAGCCTTCCAAACGCTTTAAAGCTGACCCAGGCCCTCCTTTAACTTCGTCATCTGACTCTGCAGGTCACAACAGCAGAAGAAAGGAAGGATGGAAAATCTGCTCCTGTTCGTTGTTTTGCTCACTTCTTGGTGATTTCATGCCCATATAGGTTTCTTGACAGAGACATGGAAGTGGCTTGATGTTGTTTTCTCCTGAGAATGTTATATTCAATTTCCCAGCCTAGGATCTTCTGGTGGCCTACTGTCCAAATACCAAACAGGCTGTATCCTGCACAGGCTCAGAGATCAGCCAAGGTTGACTTTGCATTGACACCTTGTGGGGCATAGATTGAAAAGCATGATAGTGATGATGATGGTAGTGGTAATAATTTACTTCCTTCTGAAGGAAAATGGAGCAGAATAATAAAAACACTTTCCATAAGAAATAATAAGATACAATAAGCCATAGATAGAAATAAATAAATATACCTGGCTGGAAGCTCTGGAGGTAATAAATCTAAAAGATAAATATTAATGAAATTGGTGAGAGAAGAAGTATAACAGTAATAAGTAGAGTTTCCTTTAAGGCAGTCTAGTCCTAGTCAGGTTGTTATTGTGAAAGGCTGGGTGAACAAGGGTTGTTTAAACAAAGACAGTATAAACAAGCAGAAAGGAAAAAAATTCTGCTGCAAGATTTGCTCTTTAATAGTATCAGGAAATTGCCTGGAGTCATTCTCATCTGAAATGATGGATTAATGGAAAAAAATAATAATAAAATATAATATAAAATCAATGATAACCTGACGTAATAAAAAATGATAACTAATTATGAAAGAAAGAAAAATAAGAAATATAATACATGACAACACAGAAGGTTAAAGCAATCCAAATCAATGCCAGACTTAGATACATATGAGCCATATAAATTAAAATAATACACCTTTAAAAAAACGAATGCAGGAAAATATATGTCAGGGGTGGGTTTCTACCGGTTCTGTCCACCTCTGTAGAACCGGTAGCTCTGAAGAGCAGCAGACATAGAACCGGTTCTATATCTGCTGATGTTTTAGCCCACCCACCCACCCAGGCTCTTACCTGACCTTTATTTCCTGATTTTTTCAACCTCAGCTGCCGTGTGAGGCACAGCTGCAGTTAAAAGCAGGCTGCTTCTCTGCATGCAGCATGCTGATGACGTTTTAGAGGCACGTGCCAGCAGCGTGCAGGGAAGCACATCATAAATCACCGAACCTCGTAAATGACTGAACTGGTAATTAATCCTGTCGGATCGCACCCCTGATATATGTGTCCCAGGATAATGTTGTGGGATCCAATTTGAGTCGGTCACCAGTACCAGAGATTTAGTTTTCCAAATTTTGGAGTTGTGCTGGAGTCCATCCTCAGAGAACTATTCTCTCTCTGCAGAATGTGTCCAACAGGCTGTTCTATGCATTTTATTTATGTAGTGCCTAGTTCTGTGTGGCTCTTCGTTGTTAATTGCGATATTGATGTCCAGCTATTAAGTTGTTGGTTGTTTCCCCAGCTATTAAATCTTTGGTTATTATTTCCCTGGTTAGTTGTTGTTTCTAAACAACAATTAATGACTTAATATCTGGCTATCAAGTACTAATACCACTCTATAAAGCCTTAGTAAGACCACACCTAGACTACTACATCCAGTTTTGTCCATCACATTATAAAAAAGCTGTTGAGACTCTAGAAAGAGTAGAGAAGAGCAACCAGGATGATTAGGGGACTGGAGACTAAAACATACAATGAATGATTACATTCATTGGCTAGTCTAGTAAAGAGAAGGACCAGGGGAGACATGATAGCAGTCTTCCAATATTTGAGGGGCTGCCACAGAGAGGAAGGGGTCAAGCTATTTTCTAAATAAGGAAATAAGGAGAAACTTTCTGGCAGTGAGAACAATCAACCAATGGAATAGCTTGCCCTTGAAAGTTGTGGGAGCACCATCACTTGAGACTTTCAAGAAGAGATTGGACTGCCATTTGTCAGAAATGGTGTAGGGTCTCCCACTTCGGCGAGGGGTTGGACTAGATGACCTACAAGGTCCCTTCCAACTCTGATTATCTGTTATCTGTTACCCCAATTAACAACTAAAAGACACACAGAACCTAGGAACTATAAATACTATGCATTCTGGAGAGAAGAGAGTGGGGGAGGGAGAGAGAACTCTGAAAATTTGGAAGACTAAATCTCTGGGAGGGAGGAAGAGGGAGGGAGGGAGGGAGGAAGAGGGAGGGAGGGAGAGAGAGAGAGAGACTCCAAAAGATTGGAAGACTAAATGGTCCAAGTGACTAACTCAGATTGGATCCTGTAAAAAACATACTCACAAGACTTCCTCTGGATGCTATATAACAGATAACAGATAAATAAATATATCCCCTTGATCTTCTTTCTGTATGAAACCACCTACCTATCTGGGTGTTTGTTCACATTGGTGGGTTCTGATTCCAGGTACACCTATGGGAAACCTGTGCCTGGCCGGGTAAAACTGAGTGTCTGCCGGCATCCCGAACAACTGTCGTGCTACTGTAATAGTGGTAAAAGTCTGTGTAAAGAATTCGACGGCAAGGTAAGGGACGTCATGATTTCAGAGCTGGAATATCTTTGTAGACCTATTTTAAACCTAATTTTGCTGGTTTGTTTTTTTTTAAATGGGGATTATATTTTCTTGATTCACTCTGACAAACAGTAGAGAGGGTGATCATACAGACAACTGATTTTTGAGACAATTGAAAATAATGCTCACTCTATTGAAACTGTATGGTAAAAGTTAGCAAAATGAGACATCATTCTTCCCTCATTTTCAAACATGTTTCTTTCAATTAAATTGCTCTGCATTTAAAGAATAGAATAGAAAAGAGCAGAGTTGGAAGGGACCTTGGAGGTCTTCTAATCCAACCCCTTGCTCAGGCAGAAAATCCTATACCATTTCAGACAAATGGTTGTCCAATCTCTTCTTAAAAACTTCCAGTGTTGGAGCATCCACAACTTCTGGGGGCAAGTTGTTCCACTGATTGTTCTCCCTGTCAGGAAATATCTTCTTAGTTCTGCGTCGCTTCTTTCCTTGATCAGTTTCCAGCCATTGCTTCTTGTCCTGCCTTCAGGTGCTTTGGAGCAGGGGTCGCCAACCTTTTGGACCTCAGGGATCACCCAACTCATAATTTTAAATCCCAGGGACCACTAACTGGTTCTGTGGGCACGGCCTAATTTGTGGGTGTGACTTGCTGGTCATGTGACTGGTTGGGCATGGCTTCTATGTAAATATTATAAATATTTATATAAATATTGAATTTGTTATAAAAAAGAGCAACTTTTACCCAAAACCAGGCAAAGCAGGCAGGCAGATTCAGTTGTTCATAGAATCATTCACTGATCCATCTATCTGCCATCGGATACCTGAATCTGTCACATAAAATTTGCTTGTTGTGAGTCTGCACTGAATAATAGAACCTTCATTCTTAAGAGAGGTTCAGCAGTGCTTAAAAGGAGAGCCAAAGTTCTAGCTAAAACACAAGGAACCCAACCTTTCCTGCTTCCTAGCTAATCAAAATCTCCTGGCACAGCAGAACAGCTGATGGTCAGGAAAAAAAAGGAAAAATAGCAATTTAGCAGGCAAGTTTGCCAGGTAAAGAGTGAGTGGATGGGGAGGGTTCCCATGGACCATGTGGGCAGCGCAGCCTTGTGTTTCTGCCCAGCCTGGATTAATTGCTTTGGGGGAGTGCTCTGGGACTGACATTTCTCTGTGGTCCACCAAAATTTTCTCCCGGACCACCAGTGGGCAATGGCCCACCGGTTGGCAACCGCTGCTATAAAGCACTTGGTGCAAACATGTCACTGAAAATTCACTTCTTACGCTCGCATTTAGATTATTTCCATTTGAACGGTGGGGCAGTGAGTGAGGAGCATGGGGAGAGATTCCACCAGGATATCGCAGGCATGGAGAAAAGATACCGAGGGAAACGGAATCCGTCCATGCTTGCCAGTTAATGCTGGAATCTCCCCAGGGATGGTACTACTGCAGTTCACAAGAGAAAAGCCAAAAAGCCCAGTTTAGATACCGAATAAAGATGCAACTTTGTCGTTCAATCTGATGTTAGAGCTTGACAGTTTTTCATCCAAAAAGCATAAAAATGTTACAGGAAAAACCAATAAATGAATGGGATGTTACTGGTATTAATAAAAAGATAAACTTATAATGATTGAGGTGGCACCATTCTCATTGCTATATCATATTTTGCAGAAATGTTATGCAGCGTAATAGCACATATTCCCCCTTGTAATCTATCTATCTATCTATCTATCTATCTATCTATCTATCTATCTATCTATCTTATCTATCTATCTAATCTATCTAATCTATCTATCTATCTATCTATCTATCTATCTATCTATCTATCTATCTATCTATCTTATCTATCTATCTTATCTAATCTATCTATCTATCTATCTATCTATCTATCTATCTATCTATCTATCTATCTATCTATCTATCTATCTATCTATCTATCTATCTATCTATCTATCTATCTATCTATCCATCCATCCATCCATCCATCCATCCATCCATCCATCCATCCATCCATCCATCCATCCATCCATCTATCTGGCAGACGTTCCACTCCTTCACTTAGGAGCTCCTAAACGTCTATTCCCTCCACCTATGGAACTGCTTATGGACTCAAGGCAGCGGGAGCAATATTCCCTTATGTGTTTCAATCCCTGACCACCACTGAGCCAACGGATTGTGAATCGTATTTCTCCTGCATAGCCTGATCACATAGTGTCATTGTGAAGCATGGGTATCCAGCTACTTTTGATATATTTTGATGCCAGCCCATGGGCCGGATGCATCACGCACTGGCCATGCCCATGCCTGGTTTAGTGAAGGAGAAAAAAGTCCCAATATATCAAAGGACGCCGCTGTGATGATATGAGTTTGACACCCCTGCTATAGGGATTCCACCTCCTTGGCTTGGCTCTGCTGTTCATGAACTAGAGAGCGAGTTTCCAACCCACATAGAAGGCATAAACTTGAAAAAAATTGCATTGCTGAAAAACAAGGAATGCGAGGCTATTTGCAAAGGCTCACATCCTACTATTTCTTGGTTATGTGGCATGCAGGCAGACAGGGATGGCTGTTTCTCCAAGGTAGTGGACACTGAGGAGCTCCACCTGATGTGGCTCGGTTTTTCGATGGGCATCACCGTAGAAGGCAAAATTACAGAGGAAGGGACAGGTAACCTTCATAAGCAACAAAAGAGCAACAACTGGCTGCCGGAATGGCCCAGAGCCAGACCTAAAACTCCCATTTCCTACAAGGAAGGTTTGGGAGATAGCAATAACACTTAGACTTATATACCACTTCACGGTGCTTGGTGGCCCAGTGGTTAGAATGCAGTACTGCAGGTTACTTCTGCTGACTGCTGACTGCCAGTTGCCTGCAATTTGGCAGTTCAATCTCACCAGGCTCAAGGTTGACTCAGCCTTCCATTTCTTCCGAGGTGGGTAAAATGAGGACCTAGATTGTTGGGGGTGATATGCTGACTCTGTAAACGGCTTAGAGAAGGCTGTAAAGCACTGTGAAGCAGTTTATAGGTCTAAATGCTATTACTGTTACAGCCCTCTCTAAGCGGTTTACAGAGTCAGCCTATTGTCCCCAATAATCTGGGTCCTCATTTTACCCACCTCAGAGAGATAAAAGTGTCAGCCTTGGAAGTCATATTTCCCTTAGAAGCTTCGAGGCTGCCACATTTAGTGCCTGGGAATTTGGGAGGGGGGGATTTCATAGAGAGGTGGAAGATTAGACTCAACAACATTCTTCTTAGAAAGTCAAGGACATGTTGCCCTTCACCTGGAGAGGAGTGTCTGGAGGAATGTCTCCAGTTGGGACGATATTTGATTGGACCATGTGATGGACTGGTTGGTGCAAGGGATGGATGTTTGAATTTCTATTGGGAAGGGGAACATGACAACATGTGCCAACATGACAACTCTAATAAAATGGAACTTTGAGAAAAACTTTGTCTCAGAGTTTATTGGTTTGGAGCTTGTTAGTTGGAATGCTGACATGAAGGCTGAGTCAACCTTGATAGAAAAAACATTCTGTGTTTATATAAATGAGAAACTGTGACTTATAAATGAGAAAACTATTCTTTGCTCCAGCACCCGTTCCACAGAAAGTGAAGTGATGAGATTTTGGGGCAGGGGGGAACCAGCTGGTTTCAAGCAATCTGAGACATACTAATCAAATTTGATATCCCATAAAGAGTGCAGTGGCTCAGCGGTTAAGACTCTGGGCTTATCAGCTGGAAAGCTGAGAGCTCAAGTTCGAGTCTTGAGCACCCCAAGACTGGGTGAGCTCCTGCCACACCTTCTGCCAACCTAGAAGTTTGAAAGCATGTATATTTTGGGTAGAAAAATGGGTATCTCTCCATCGGGAAAGGTTATTGTGTTCCATACTTTTGTGCTGGCCACATGATGACGGAAGTGTCTCTCAGACAACAGATTCCCTAGGTTGAGAATTGGAGATGCGCACTACCCCTTTGAGCTGGTCATGACTGGACAGGGGAAAACCCTTTTGGCAAATTCAAACTAACAGAGGGAATTATGTCAGAGAAATCCCAAAGGTGATTTTTTTTTTCAAGAGGAAATTGGACTTTCTTGTTTTTCTTTGAAGACGTATTTCTTCTCATCCAAGAAGCTTCTTCAGTTCTTTGAAGGAGTTTCTTGGATGAGAAGCGAAACGTCTTCATAGAAAAACAAGAAAGTCCAGTTGCCTCTTGAAATAGCACTTTTGGGACAACCATGACCTGGATGATTGAGAATCTCCATAGATGTGTCAGAGAAATCTGCACATGGAGGGGAGGGGGACTGTGGAGATCGTCTATTCCTACCCCTTGCTCAAAGCAGAAATCCATAAATAAAGGGCAAATGTCGATCAAAAAAGTCAAGGCTTCTTGGTACTCCAGAGACAAAGAGCTTCTGAGAAATTGGAGAGGAAGGAAATGGAGCAGCTTTTTTCAGATAACATTTCTCTTCAACAGGAGTGGAGGTGCATGCCACAGAATTAATTGAGACCACGGCCACGTTGAGCAAAATTGTCCTTGAAAATCCAGACCCTTACTATAAACCTGGCATTCCCTATGTCGTGAAGGTAAGATGGGGACTATGGTTTTTTTGCAAAGCTGAATTTAAGCCGTATCTGCCCAGCTGGCCCCTCTAGTCTGCTCCAATGCTATTTCTTCACTCCAACAGCTGCTGTCCAGTTGCTCTGAGCTAGAACAGTCAAAACCAGTGTAGAAGCATTAAGGAATACAGAATAACAGACTTGGAAGGGACCTTGGAGGCCTTGTAATATAGGGATCCCCAACCCCCGGTCCTTGGTCCGACACCGGGCCATGACATGCCAAAAACAGGGAAATCCCATCAATGGGATGCAGGCACCATGTGAAACCATCCCTCTTCTGATCCGCAGAAAGCCCTCTCTCCTTGGAACAGGTCCCTGGTGTCCAAAAGATTAGGGACCGCTGTTCTAGTGCAATCCCTTTCTCAAGCAGGAGATCTTATACCATTTAAGACAAAGGAGGGAGGGAGGGAGGGAGGGAGTAAAGAATGGAGGGAGGAGATAGATAGAGGGAGGGAGGGAGAGAGAGAGAGAGAGAGAGAGGAGGGAAGAACCAACCAAGCAAGCTGCAGTCTACAATAGGAACTTTCAGCCTTTGTTCATTAGCAGGATTATGAAGCAAGGGTATCAATGATGGTGGTAGCCCCCAAAAGTCAAGATGGCAGCCACAACAAAGTCCCAGTCATGCCTCAGTGCAATAGCAATAGCACTTAGGCTTATATACCACTTCAAAGTCCTTTACAGCACTCTCTAAGCGGTTTACAGAGTTGGCCTATTGCCCCCAACCATCTGGGTCCTCATTTACCCACTTCGGAAGGATGGAAGGCTGAGTCAACGTCGAGGTGCTCAGGACATCGGACTGCTGGTAGTGAGCAGTGAGTTAGCCTGCAGTTGAGGGCCCAGATGGTTGGGGGAAAAATGCTGACATTATAAACTGTCCAGAGGGTATGTAAAGCACTATGGGGCAGTATAGATGATCTGCTTTGAAATTCCCAAGCCCTCTTTCTTAAGTCCGTTTACAGTCCGTTTATCAAACCAACCTGTAATGCCATCTCTCAGCAGCTCCTTGTTTGGGTTTAGAAATCATCCCCTTTCTTTCTCAGCCACAACCCCAAAACCTAGTCTGAAGTCCCTCCTGCTAGTCTCCCCTTTTTCACACAGTTGTAATGGTAGGGAAAAAGATTAGGATGGCTTGATGGGAAAGCTTGACGTCCCTGAAGGAAAAGGCAGAATAGAAGATGGCGACCGGATGCCGGCTATGTGAGCTCCGCGAGCTCCGTTGGCCGCCCCTCTTCCTAGCCTGAACCTTTCCTTCCCTTGGGGCCCAAGGTGACTGGTAGGGCCCAGGGGGGGATTCGGTGGGGCTGGTGGAGTGTGGAGCAGGCAGCAGGGTTGCCCGGGTGGCCGTGGAGATGGCCCGGGTGATGATCGGGGCTGATGGCGTCACGTTCCGGTCTCGCCCCATTTCGCTTCGCCCGTGGTTCTGCCGCGGTTTTGGCTGCCGGTTTGCAGCCGCTGCGGTTCTCCCCTCGGCCCTTGGCTCGACTTGGCTTCAGCGTGGCCTGGCCTCCGGGTGGGTTCCTGCTTGTGCAGGCTACCTGGGGGGCGGGGGGGGGGGCGCGCCTCGTTACGCCCCACCTCACCTTGGCGTTGTGGCCGCGGCGATGTTGGAAGCGATGGCGCCGGCTCGGCTTGGCACACCGGGTGCCTTGGACGCTGCTGGGGGTACTGCTAGGAGCGATGCTGCTCGACTGGGCAGGGGGTGGCGTTTTTGGTACTGCCTCCAACCCAGGTGCTCCCGGTCTAGAGCGATGGCGGCCTGCTGGGAGTGTGGAGGCATGGTCCCTGTCCTGGATTCGATCGGGCCTGCACCCTAGGCATCGTCGGCCTTGGTGGTGGTGGCGATGGCGACGATGGTCTGGGCCAGTGACGACGCTGCCCGGCTCGTTAGAGCCGCTGACTCTGGGGGCGGCTTCTCCAGTTCAGATGGCCTTGCCAGTGCAGTCAGTGATGGCGGCATCGAGGACGACCCGGAGACCCCGGCGGCATCTCCAGCAGCGTGGATGAGGTTTTGGCTTGGCAACGTTGACGGCTCTGCTGGTGGGGACCCAGACGGTGGTGGCAGCGGCGGTCCCAGCCCTGGTAACTCCACCGGTGTTGGTGATGGCGGCCCGAGGACCTCGGCGACGGCGACAGTGTCAGCGACAGTGGTTGAAGCGGACGCTGCCTGGTTCAGTGGGGGTGCCTGGTTCGAGGGTGGTGATGCCCCCAACGCCTGGGGTCTCGATGGCGGTGGCTTCGATCTCGGCAGTAGTGACCCCAGCCCCAGTGACTGGTCTAATTCAACCTCGACCTCGTCGACGACAGCGATGCCGCCGAGGGTACAGGTCGCGGCCAGTGGACTGTGGTCCCAATTTGCCAGGTCCTTCCGCCCCCACCCTCGGACATCAGAGGGATGTTCGGCCAGATGCTATGGGACGGAACCGATTATTTATTCGTCAGCAAACTTGAGGGCCCTAAGAAATGTCCCCCTTTCTTGGAGGTGGCCCCCCAGACCTACGATGGCCTACCTCAAGGACGGATCTTGGGATCCTGAGAGGTGGCACAGCCGGATGAACGTCATAAGGATAATTCCAAATTGTTTTCATTTATTTTTAAATTTTTACCGGGGTTAGGGAGGATGACCAGGCTGGGTTGGGGGACAACCTGCATGAGATGGGGGCCAGACCGGGGGTCAAGCATGACCGGGAGGACTCGGGGTCGGGGGGGGTAGGATCAAGGATGGGGGATTGTTCTTGGGATGCAGGGAGGATGGTCATTGGCACGGTCAGCGGGAGAGGCAGGTATGGCAATGACGGGGCCGCATCAGGCTTTGGGAGCCTGCCCCCGCTGTCGGCGGTGGCGCGCTCTGACCCCCAGATCATTTCCCATCCCCCAGGCTGTCCGAATAATCAGGCCTTGGGTCTTCGGCTGATGTTATGCAACGCCAGGTCCATAGTTCATAAAGCCCCCCTCATTTGTGTTCTGATTTCGGAGGGGGGAGCGGACCTGGCGGGTGTTACCAAAATCTGGTTGGAAACCCCTCCTCAAGAAGAGCACTCGAAGGCTCCAACTGGTGCAGAATGCGGCTGCACAGGTGGTTTTAGGGGCTTCTCGGAGCTCCCATATTACACCACTCTTGCGCAAGTTGCATTGGCTCCCGGTGGTTTTTCGGGTGCGTTTCAAGGTGTTACCATCTTTAAAGCGCTCCATGGCTTGGGACCTGGGTATTTATGGGACCGCCTACTGACACCATCGATCTCCCGTCGGCCAGTGTGCTCCCATAGAGCGGGTCTCCTCGGGGTGTCACCGGCTGGATGGCTGGCGACCCCGAGGATGCGGGCCTTCTCGTTGGGGACACCCTCCCTCTGGAAAGAACTACCCCCGGAGATGAGGACCGTCTCTGATCTTTTGACCTTCCAGCGCGCGTTGAAAACTCACCTATTTCATCAAGCAGGTCTGGCCTAGGGTTTTTATAGGGTTTTAATTGGTTTTAGGTTTTAAATCTTAGTTTGATTTTTATCTCTCAGCCACGATATTTAATCTTTTAATTGTTTTTAAATATTGTATTGTTACTTCATTTTTAATTTGGCTATACACCGCCCCGAGTCCCGCATGGAGAGGGTATATAAATCTAATAAACTAATAAACATAAATATAAACATAAATTGCATTTGTAAATCCTGAAATATTTGGCCCTAACCAGTTAAGTCAATATGGTGATTTTTTGTGCAGGTGAAGCTGGTAGACAGCAGCGAGGTGCCAATCCGCAATGAAACAGTGCAAGTTTTGATAAATCCAAGAAACCAGCGGCTCAATCAAGTGACAGATGCTGAGGGAAGAGCTCAATTTTCCATAGAAACCACTGAACTCATATATAGAAGGTTGCATTTTACGGTTAGTCTCCTGTATTTGTGTTGGCTGTATTTTATGACATACACATTCTCTAAAAAAAAAAAAGGCTCATCAGCAATGGCAAGTACTTAGGGCTCCCTCTCTTTTTTATTTTTTCTGTCTCTTTTTGCTCATTGTTGCTGTCTTTTTTCTTCTTTAAGGTGATTTCCCAGCTTACTCATTCCGTGGTTTAACTCAAAAATATCATGTATATTATCCTTTCAAAAGTGACCATTGTCATTCCCCTGTTGAAGCCAGAATCTGTGGAGGAAGAACTGGATCTACGGAGATCGAGGTGGCGGCTTCGTTGGCTTCGGAGAAATGTGGGGAGGAGCAGACTGAGTCAGTCCAGGGTCTTTCTGAATTGGGACGGCTTGTAGGCAGGGAGGAACAGGAGCAGGATGACCAAGAGAGGCTAAGTAGTGAACATGGAAGACAGAGCTTAGGGGATGAGCAAAGAGCACTCCTTCCTGATCCTTGAGCACGGAGAATGGAGAGAAGGCAGGAACAGCGCAGGCTGATCTGAAGACTCAGGAATAGAATGCCCCGCCCCTCTTCCCCCAAAGCACACCTTAAGAAGATGTTGTGGGGAGTGTGGCTTCCACAAGCACAGTCACAGCCTTCCTCTTGATTTTGGTTGCCTCTCTCTCTCTTTCTCTGTATCTCTTTCATATCATATTTCTCTTTTATCTCTCTCTCATCTATCTAATCTAATCTAATCTATCCATCCATCCATCCATCCATCTATTACCTATCTATATCTATGTATCCAGTGGTGGGATTCAAATAATTTAACAACTGGTTTGCCCAGGGTCAGGTTGGCTGTCCTGGAAGGCATGGCCCATCCCCATCCTCCAACTCTGGCGACATGCTGGATGAGCCTCTTGCGACAGGCAACCTGACCTTGGGTGAACTGATTGTTAAATTACACCCCCCCTATCAAAATGGATTCTGGGTGCTGTGCTGCAATGGAGAAATGGGAAACGGAGCGGCTGGCATGAAGGAAGGAGGAGCAGAGAAAAAAAAGAGGGAAAGCACACTTCTTCCCTCACACCAGACACTCCATTGCCCATTTCTCCATTGCAGCAGAGCGCCCAGGATCCACTTTGATGGGGGGCATAATTTAACAACCTGTTCACCCAAACCAGTGGGAGCCGGCTGAATTCCACTATTGTATATACGTATACACTTACACACACATATATATACCTCCCTCCCTCCCTCTTATCTACCTATCATCCATCTATCTATCTATCTATCTGTCTGTCTGTCTGTCTGTCTGTCTGTCTGTCTGTCTATCGTCTATCTATCTGTCTGTCTGTCTGTCTGTCTGTCTGTCTGTCTGTCTGTCTGTCTGTCTGTCTGTCTGTCTGTCTGTCTGTCTGTCTGTCTGTCTGTCTGTCTGTCTGTCTGTCTGTCTGTCTGTCTATCTATCTATCTATCTATCTATCTATCTATCTATCTATCTATCTATCTATCTATCTATCTATCTATCTATCTATCTATCTATCTATCTATCTATCTATCTATCTATCTATCTATCTATCTATCTATCTATCTATCTATCTATCTATCTATCTATCTATCTATCTATCTATCTATCTATCTATCTATCTATCTATCTATCTATCTATCTATCTATCTATCTATCTATCTATCTATCTATCTATCTATCTATCTATCTATCTATCTATCTATCTATCTATCTATCTATCTATCTATCTATCTATCTATCTATCTATCTATCTATCTATCTATCTATCTATCTATCTATCTATCTATCTATCTATCTATCTATCTATCTATCTATCTATCTATCTATCTATCTATCTATCTATCTATCTATCTATCTATCTATCTAATCCAGCTATCCATCCATCCATTATCTGTCTATATCTACTGAATATCTACTGTATATCTCAGTGATGGATAATCTGTTCAGCACTGAGTGCCAAAAGCACACACACGCACATCGCCAAAATGCAATGCCCGCACCCCGTGCATGCACACGTGCCCCCGCACATGCACGCACATCCCCCATGCATATGCCCCACCCAACATGTATGTCGCGCATCCCCTGCTCATGCACCCTGCCTCGGTGCATGTGCAGCAGAGACCTGAAGACCAGCTGGCCAGAGGATGGCACACATGCATTCGTAACAGAGCTGAGCTGGCACAACAGCTCACGTGCCCAGAGAGAGGGCTCTGCATGCCACCTCTGGCACGCATGCCATAGGTTCACCATCATATCTATATCATTTATATCATCTAACAATCTGTCACATTTTTGAACTGCCCATCTTTCTCGCCCTTATCAATGAAATGTTCTCAGCCAGTCTTCCACCTAATTTCTCTAAATCTATGCTTTTCCTCTCAGGCTACGTATCAAGTTGGATCTTCATGTAATAGCAACACCTGGGTTACACCCCACCACAAAGAAGCATCTTACATAGCATACATGCTTTATTCTCCAAGTAAAAGTTACCTACATATCGAGCCTGCATCAGAGACGTTAAGCTGTGGCCACCATGAGCCGGTTCGGGTGCGTTACATCTTTAACCAAGGTGACGAGAAGGAGGACGAGATTGTCTTCTATTACATGGTGAGTCTTCAGGTGATGGCTGAATTCACAAAGCAAGTTTGCTTGGCTCTGTTAAACAGCTTTTCTCCTTGACTTACAACCATTTGTTTAGTGAATATTCGAAGTTATAGCTACACTGAAAAAGTGACAGTACTATTTTTCTTCTGACCACTGCAGTGTCCCTACGTTCATGTAATTAAAATTTAGATTCTTGTAATCAATTCATATTTATGACAGTTGCAGTGTCCTGGGGGCAGGTAATCACCATTGTGAACTTCTTACATGCAAAGTCAATGGGGAAGTCAGATTCTCTTAATAACCATGTTACTAACTTAACAGCTGCAGTGACTCACTTAAGAACTCTAGCAAGAAAGGTCATACAGTGGGGAACACTCACCACAACTATTTTACTTAGACACAGAAATTTTGGGCTCAGTTGTGTCCATAAACTGAAGACTACCTGTAATCTGGAAACTCCCTGCTTATAGTTTATTTTGCACAAACATAATGAAGTATCTGAAATGCCATGGCAACATCTAGTCGATAACAATGGAAATTTTCAGGGCATTGGTTTTTTTAAGACGGAGTCCTTTTCCCAGAAATGGAGAAATTGTGTTAACAAGCCCATTATACTACTAGCTTCTCAATTCCTTTGGCGCTGCCTTGAGTTGCATACTTCAGAACAATTGCTTTAGCCACATTTTGCACCTGCTAACCAAAGTACTGCAATTCCATTGTTATGCAGGTTTTCAGGTATGACTTGATGAAAAAAATAAGAGACAGAGTCCAGTTTCCCCTTGATAAGCCAAACATGTTTATTCATCTGAGTAAAGATGGATGCTCCCAAAAGGTGGAGAAATCCCAAACACAGTGTGAGATTATAAAAATACTCAAGCATGCCTTCTGTGGTTTTGGTCACATGCCTAATCCACAGGCTAATTATTTCCTTTGGGATTTTTCATGGCCTTGAAGCCTGCATAGGCTTGAATTTTAGCCTTGCCATTTCAACATATGTTCCCTTCAGGCAATTATCAAATTCACCAGATTCCTGATCAACACCATGGGTGAATTATTATTCTATTATTTTAATCTTACAGACTTCTCATAGGGTTAAACTAGACAATTGCAGTTCTAAAATAAAAGAATTCTTCTCACCCAGTTCCAGACACTGTCAATGACTCCACTCCTGCAGTCTTCTTGATTATGAAGCTGTCTCCAGCTGTGTGGTGGCCATTTTGGCTGCCTCTTCTCCACGATGTGGCATAGAGAGCAATAGTCTTGGAGCACTACAGGGGAGTTGCGTTCTCCCCTGGAACCTCACAAGGTACCTCTCCTTTGCTTCACCACCCCTCCAGGGTGGCTTTGGTAGTTTCCGGAGCCCATGAACAGGAAGACAGCGTAGAGGATGGAGAGCTTTGTTCCCTTGCTGCTGGTGTCATCACAATGTCACTTCCTGTCCCCTTTTATTTTAAATGCAACACTAAGAAGAATATTCAGAAAAGTGGACTCATAATTGTATTTAAAGTGGCGGCAGTCTAATTATTGGAGTAAAATGATAAAATTCTAAAAACAGAAGAAAGGAAGTAAAGGAAGAAAATAGTAATTTTGTTAAAAATACAGAAAATTGGACAGACATTGGATTTGGATAGGCATTTTTTAAAATGCTGAATTCTATATAAAAATACAAACATAATTCTCATTTTTTGATATATTTGAAATAAATCAATGAAGTTTGATAGACAAGACAAAGTGAAAGCTGATTTAAGAACGCCACCCGCTGTCAAAGGAAGAAACAACAGATTCCCAAAGTTTTCATAAAACCTGGTTTATAGAGAACTAAAAGTGAGAAATAAGACAATTTTATTACTAAAAGACCCCTGAAAGCTCCAAATAAGACTCAACTGGTAGAGGGATTTGTGAAGATTTCACCCTTAGACTATTTAAAAGAATAGATTTGATTAATTTTGGGACACAAAGTTCGTGGATGTTGGATATTGGATTTTTAATTTGAAAAGTGGACTTGGTTTGGTCAAAAATAAAGATGAATGGAATTTGCAAAGAAATTGCGGCAGATATCCTGGAAATACAAGATACTTTAACAAGGGGATGCAAGGACATTTTGAATAAAATGCAAAGCATGGATCTAGAACTGGAAATTGGGACACAAACAATAAGAAGAAAGCAGGAGATCCAGAAAGAAGAGTAACCGGAGACAAAAAAGAAATAAAAATAAAAATGATAATGATTGATGTAAGCCAAGGGGAAAGTACTATAAGGGAATTGAAAGGCAATCAATCAATTTCTCCAAGCCCTAGCACATCTAACAGGAATTTCTTCTTTCCATGCAGGTCAAGGCTAAGGGGGACATCATACGAGCAGGGAAACACAGGGAGCCAGTGGAACAGGGAACAGGTAAATGTTCTCCCTCCAAATTACACTCGACACCCCCTCCTGCTTGGCAAAAAGCTTCCCAGAAGTTCCAGGGGTGTCTCCATCTATGGGACTCCAGTTCTCTCTTGCTGAATGCTGGGAACCCCTTGCACATCTGAAAAACCTTTCTTCCTTTTCTCACTCACAACTGGATTCACTATATCTAATTTCACACTGGAAGGGCATGGAAGCTGGGCACACACAGCCAGCCCTGCCATTGGGCAGAGGAAAGGGGTGGTCTCAAGCAGTAGGAACAGGCCATTTCTCACAAATCTCTGCAGCCACTTCCTTTATCCTGAGTTTTTGCTGGGCATCACAGTGAGGTCTCTTTGCAACTACAGTAGAAGACTGCCCACATGCCTATGCTTTTTCCTCTAGAACAGGCCCTTCTCAGAGACCCACAGAGAGGATTAGGGGCTCAGTCTCTTGTAGTCAGCAGGATGGCATGTTGGGTGTGACTTTGTTTTCAAGGATTAAAACAACATGCAAGGTGGAAGAATGAAGGATAGAGAATGGGATTCAGCTCCCAATCACCTGGTACACAGAAGGCCCCAATTTCAACCCAGAGTCTCCAGAAAGCCTGGAGAGCCATGGGAAGGCACGACTAACAGCACTGACTCATGGGTCTGAGGCAGCATTTGGGGTTTTAGGATGGCAAAGGGTTGAAGGACTCCATGGCGTGTGCCACAAGGCCTGTTTTATCTCCATTGCTCTCCTGTGCAGTGGGAGATGTTACTGGAGGGAGGCTCACCTGTTGTTTCATGGATCCCTGAAACAAGAGGGACCACTGACTTGATCATTGTGGAGGAGAAAAGAAGCCCTCACAACTGAGAAGAAGACGGCAGCTGAAGCCCTGCAGCTCCTGGTTCTTCAATGATCCATTTTTGACTCACATTTCCCAGCCTGTTGTGGTCACCCTGGTGAAATTTGATGTATTCCAACTGGAACTTATTTCATCTATCTATGCGTCTATCTATCTATCTATCTATCTATCTATCTATCTATCTATCTATCTATCTATCTATCTATCTATCTATCTATCTATCTATCTATCCATCCATCCATCCATCCATCCATCCATCCATCCATCCATCCATCATCTATCTATCTATCTATCTATCTATCTATCTATCTATCTATCTATCATCTATCATCTATCATCTCTCTCTCTCTCCATCCATCTGTCCGTCAGTCTGTCCGTCCGTCTATTGAAATGTATATGTCTCTTTCAATCTCTCTTTTTCTTTTCTCCACCCGGGAATTTCATCCTTTAGAAACCAAAGGGGACTTCCTTTTGAATCTCTTGGTGGATGTCAACACCGCTCCCAAGATCCACTTGCTCCTCTACACCATTTTGCCCAGTGGAGAACTCGTTGCTGACTCAAGAGACTTCGCCGTAGAAAATTGCTTCTCCAATATGGTAAAGTTTTATGTTTTGTGTTGTGCTGTTAAAGAAAGGCAGAATCTTTTTTTTTAAAAAAAAATTATTTTTATTTTACATACATATCAATGTGTGAACAATATAATATCTGGCTGTTTTACGTTTTAATACAATTAATATAATACTTAATATATTTAACTTTAATAAACTTATATACTTCTAATATTCCTACCTAAATTTATTACTTCCAAAATTCTCATTGTTTGATTTTCAATATTTCTGTATCTAATTTCATACCCATTCTTATATTTAAATATCTTCCTTTTACATCCAATAACATATTAGTAATCATTAGTTAGCTATTTTTTCCACAATCTTATTTCATTCTAGCATTAATATACATCCTTATATTCCATTACAGTCTTCTATTCATTTATATATTCAATATTTCATTATATTAATTCTTTTATGCTAATCCTCATGTTATTCAAATATACTGAATATTACCCTCATTCGAATTCTAGTTGCCTTAAGAAAGACAGAATCTTAATAATCCAGAACAGGTCTTCTCTAAGCTAGTGCTCCTCAACTCTACTGGTGCTAATATCCACAAAGCCTTTTTTGCTCCTCATCCTTTGAGAAATAGCTCTTGAGTTACCCTTTTGCTATCTGCTGGTCAAAGCTGATGTAATCAGTTCTGTCTGGGCCAGACCTGTTCCCTTGAACGCCGGTATCTCAGTGGGTCATAACTAAATTGTAATGGAAAGAAAACCTCAAACATCAGCTAAACTTAAACCTTTTTTCTTTTTAACAATTTTGATAGCCTTAATTATTTATTTATTTATTATTTACATTTATATACCGCCCTTCTCCCAAGGGACTCAGGGCGGTGTACAGCCCATCTAAAACCCACAAATATACAAAAATTAAAAAACTATTAAATTAATTGGCTGATTACTGAGACTAAAAAGACCCCCCCCCCTTAAAACCCCAATTTAAAATTAAATATTATGGAGACCAAATTAAAACCATTATCTCAGCCCAGGCCGGCCTGCTCAAAGAGCCAGGTCTTCAACGCGCGCCTGAAGGCCCTCAGGTCCATGCCGGTACGGAGCTCCGGTGGCAGAGTATTCCAGAGGGCGGGGGCACCCACAGAGAAGGCTCTACCCCTCGGCGCCGCCAGACAACACATAGCGGCCGACGGCACCTGGAGCAGACCCTCTCTATGGGAACGCACCGGCCTGTTGGAGATCACTGGCAGAATGCGGTCCTGGAGGTAACCTGGTCCCATGCCATGGGTCACCCTAAAGGTCAAAACTAGAACCTTAAAGCGAACCCGGAGAGCCACCGGCAACCAATGCAGCTCGCGCAGGAGAAGCGTCACATGGGCGCTACGCGACGCCCCCATAATCACCCGCGCGGCTGCATTTTGCACCAGCTGGAGTCTCCGGATGCTCCCCGCGGGGAGCCCCATGTAGAGGGCATTACAATAGTCCAGGCGAGAGGTGACAAGGGCCTGAGTGACCGTGCGCAAGGCGTCCCGATCCAGGAAGGGCCGCAACCGGTAGATCCGACGGATCTGGTGAAACGCCCCCCTGGAGACGGCCGCGATGTGATGTTCAAGTGACAGCCGTACATCCAGGAGGACACCCAGGTTGCGAGCCCTCTCTGCGGGGGACAAAACTTCCCCCCCGATAGCCAGCGAAGGTGTCAGCTGGCTATATCGGGGCGCTGGAAACCACAGCCACTCGGTCTTGGATGGGTTGAGCCAAAGCCTGTTCCCGCCCATCCAATCCCGCACGGCCTCCAAGCACTTGGACATAGCCCCCACAGCATCGTTGGGGTGGTCTGGAGTAGAGATGTACAACTGGGTGTCATCCGCATATAGATGACACCCTACTCCAAGACCACGGATGATCTCGCCCAGCGGCTTCATATAAATGTTGAACAAGAGGAGAGAGAGGACCGACCCCTGGGGCACCCCACAAAGCAGGGGCCTAGAGGTGGACCTCTCCCCCCCCGCCAACACAAATTGCGAACGGTCGGAGAGGAAGGAGGAGAACCATCGAAGGACGGTTCCACCAATCCCCAACCCCCCCAACCGTCGCAACAAGATACTATGGTCGATAGTATCGAAAGCCGCCGAGAGGTCTAATAGGACCAGGACAGAGGAGAACCCTCTGTCACGAGCCCTCCAGAGATCATCGACCAACGCGACCAATGCCGTCTCAGTACTATGTCCAGGCCTGAAGCCCGATTGGGACGGATCGAGGTAAGTAGCTTCCTCCAGGTACTGGGGAAGCTGACGCGCCACCACACTCTCAACAACCTTCGCCACGAAGGGAAGGTTGGAGACCGGACGATAGTTGTTTAAAATAGCTGGGTCCAGGGAAGGCTTCTTGAGGAGGGGGCGCACCACTGCCGCCTTCAGGGCGGCAGGGAGCACTCCCTCCCTCAAAGAAGCGTTGACAATCCCCTGGAGCCAGCCTCGTGTCGTCTCCCTGGCGGCCGAAACCAGCCAGGAAGGGCACGGGTCCAATAAACAGGTGGTGGCATTCAGCCCCCCCAGCAGCCTGTCCACACCCTCGGCGGTCACAGGATCGAACTCCTCCCAGATAACACTCACAAGACCTGCCCCGGACACCTCCCCCGGGACCACCCAATTGGAGTCGAGCCCCTCCCGAATCTGAGCGATTTTATCATGCAGAAATCGGGAAAACTCCTCTGCCCTACCCTGCAAGAGGTCATCCCGCGCTCTCGGTTCAAGTAGAGAGCGGGTCACTCTAAACAGGGCGGCAGGCCGATTTTCTGCTGACGCAATAAGGGCGGAGAAATACGAAGACTTCGCCGCCCCTATCGCCACAAGGCAAGTCTTAATATGAGATCTCACCTGTGTTCGGTCAGACTCAGAACGGCTCGCCCTCCAAATGCCCTCTAGACGTCTTTTCCGGCACTTCATCTCCCGTAGCTCCTCCGTATACCACGGAGCCAAATGGGATCTGTGCCGGGTCAGAGGTCGCAGGGGCACAACTCGATCTAGAGCCCTGGCGGCCGACCCATCCCAGGTGGCCACCAGGTCTCCAGGCGAGCTGTGAGCTAGAGACTCAGGAAATGGCCCAAGCTCCCTCTGGAACCGCTCCGGGTCCATCAGGCGCCTGGGGCGGAACAATCTAAGTAGTTCCGCCTCCCTGCGGTGGGGGGTGGCGGAACGGAAGTCCAACCTAAGGAGGGAATGATCTGTCCATGACAAGGGTGTGATAACTAACTCCCCAAAATTACAGTCATTCAACCACTGCCCAGAGACAAAAATCAGGTCCAGCATGTGTCCTCCAATGTGAGTGGGGGCGGAAACTAACTGGGTCAGGTCCATGGCCGTCATGGAAGCCAAGAACTCCCGAACTAACCCCGAGGTTTCACCGGACGATGGCAGGTTGAAATCCCCCATGACCAAAAGCCTGGGGGTCTCAACTGCCAGCCCGGCTATCACCTCGAGGAGTCCGGGCAGGGCCGATGAGACGTGGCAGGGAGCCAGGTACGCCATCAAAAGACCCATCTGAACCCCTTGCCCCCACTTCACAAATAGAGATTCACAGCCAGCCGTCTGAGGAACAGTGGCCTCCCTAGGATGAAGGGCTTCCTTTATAAGCACCGCCACCCCTCCACCCCTTCCCTGAACCCTAGGCTGGTGAAATGCAAGGAAACCTGGTGAGCACATCTCAACCAGAGGAACACCGCCCTCTGGGCCCAACCAGGTTTCGGTGACACCTACCAGGTCCGCGGCCTCCTCCTGAACCAAATCATGGATCAGGGGAGCCTTATTAACCACGGACCTGGCATTGCACAACAACAGCTGGGTATTCAGGGCCTGAGAATCTGGGCAACCAGGGCTGCAGGATGGGTATGGAGGGTCGGAGCGCGCTACCGCTTGCAAACATCGGGAGCGCGATCCCCTTACCGGATACGGCCCTCTACCCCCAGCATATCTACCCCTCCCAGTCACCGTGCGAATAAAATTAGCCCCCGGCTGCCCACCCCCAATCTGCCACCCCGACATGGAAACCCCCGAGGACCCCCAGGCGCGCGGGCCGGCCCGACTGCCCCCAACTCCATGGGGGCTGTCTCCCCTGCCCACCCTGGATCCACTCATCCCGTTAAAAAACCCCATTAAAAAACCGCCAACCCCGGGTTTCCCGCACTTCTTCTTTCCATTTCTCCGGCTTCCACGGCCCCACCATCGCTCCGGATCCCAGGATCCCTCATAGCGGAAGGTCTTTGATAGTCTTGAAGGCCACTTAAGGGAGAGGGGGACGTCCCTCAGGGCCCAAAGTTCCGCCCTTGAATAAATCCGTGGCCCCGGCCACCCCACCCCGACGGTCCCGCAGCGTCCATGGTCTCTGTGGTGATCTCTGTGATGGAGAGGTCCAGGCAGACTGGGGTACACCCCTCTCCCTTCCGGCCGCCCCACCCCTGCCACTGGTGCGACCCCCGGGGGAAGGGGAGTCACAGGCAAAGTCAATCACCCCCTCCCCGGGCCCACCACCCCTGCCACAGGTGGGGGCCCCAAGGAGGGGTGGAGACCGATCACAACGCCTTCCAACCACCGGTCTGCGCATCGACCTCAAAGCCATAGGGGCTGCCCCGAGTCCAGACCGGGCCCGCCATGTCCACCGCGGGTCCACCTCCGAACCAATCGGGGCCCCCCAAAATCGCCGCGGCCCGAGCGAGGCCGCCGAGCCTGCCACACTGTCGTGCCTCGCCAGGGACAGCAGGGCCTCTTCATGACCCTTCGGAAATCCAGGGTTGCCGCGGCAGCTGTTCCAGGGCCTCAGCAACCTTGAGACCGCTGAGGCTAGTCCAGGGCCCCCCAGGCGGCTCCCCCAGGTCCGCGCCGCCCCGGGAAATCCAGGGCCACTGCTCCCTCCAGGGGGCCGTCGGGGCCATGCCGCGGCGGTCTCCCCACTCCGGAGACCGCTGGGTCCATCGCCGCCCAAAGTATTAAAGGTGTCACCATGCTGACTACGAAGGCTGCCGCCACCGCCATCGAGGCCGCCGCCGCGACCACCATCAAGGCCGCCGCCGCGACCACCGCCGCCGAAGCCGCCGCCGCCGCGACCGCCGAGGCCGCCATCGCCGCCGCCACGACCGCCGAGGGCGCTACGGCCTCCACCGCGGCCTCCGAGGCCGCCCTCACCGCTGGCGCTGCCGCCGCTGTCACCAAGGCCGCGGCCGCCGCGACCTCCGCCGCCGCCACCGAAGCTACTATGACCACCGCAGCCCCCGGCACAATTAGCGCCGCCGGGGGCCTCATCCGCCACCGCCAGCCGCCGGGAAAGGCCTCCGAGGCCTCCAGGATCCATTCGGCGTCGCCGGGGCCGCATCCGCGCCGCCCTCCGCGCCGGTCCCGCGGCTCCAGCGCACCCCCGACCGGCCTCTGGTGACTCCTGCCGACCTCCCCCGGTCCTCCCCCGCCTCTGCCACTGGCGGGGGGACCCGGGGGACATGGGGGGCCGCGTCCGGAGCCGCCACGGCCGGAGAAAACTCCAGCGGAGGCGCGCGGCCGCCATCTTCGGAAACCTGGAAATTGGTGGGGAAAGAGAAATTAAGGGAGAGCTTGGGATCTCTGAAAGGGGGCTGATGGACTCTCTCTCTCTCTTTACATGTACAATTACATTCCTACTCATTATAATAATATTGTACATAATAACAACCATCTTTCAACTTCTGGTCCTTTCATCTACCTACTAATTGTTACCTATTGCATAGAAATATGCATCATTA
Source organism: Bungarus multicinctus (assembly GCA_023653725.1). NCBI lineage: Eukaryota > Metazoa > Chordata > Lepidosauria > Squamata > Elapidae > Bungarus > Bungarus multicinctus. The sequence goes on along the minus strand of CM042834.1, from coordinate 8,957,487 downwards.
TCTTTCCCCCCCTTTCTAATTTCTACCTCCACTCAATATCTTAATATCACAAATCTTACATTAGTAAATACTCTATTTGTATCCTTCATCTCTTTAATATTTCAATTAAAACAATATCACTATCAATACCTCTTCTTCATTGCTGGATAGGATAAGCCTCAGATCAAGCAGGAGAGTTGTGACTCTCTGCAATCTATGAGGCGTCCCTCCTTTCTTTGTCACCCCTCCAAGGTGACTTTAGCCCTTTAAGGGTGATAAGTATTTAGCAGAGTTTCTTTGCCTATCAAGGAGTAAGCAGCAAACAGAAGTAGTGTGCAAAATTGTAGCAGTGAGTATAGAGTCACACAGGCACAGAAGTTGATGGGTAAAGGTTTTATATACAGGGGTATAAGCACAATCCAAGATTCAGTCCAATGTTCATACACAGTTCATCATTCAATAGAATATATAACTAACCATCATAATCAGCAAGCAATACAGCAACTTCAATACATCAATGAAGCAATGGAGAAATATAGTTGCAAAGTGATGAAGATACTTGCTGAATAGCCTAGTAGAAGAAGCAGCATAGCAGCATAGAAGCATCCAGTAGCAGCCACAATAACCACAAGCAACAACAAGCAACAGCAGCAACAGCAAGCAACAGCAAGCAACAGCAGCAGCAGCAGCCACAATGTGCTCTCTGGCTTCTTGCTATATAGTAATCCTGCTTCCTGTAGCCAATCAATATCCTGGCTTCAGTTAAAGTGCTTAATCATTATGACTTGCAGCCATATATAGTAAACCAATATAGTTCAGGTTCTTAAAGAAACCTAACATTCTCCCCTTTGGTTTACTATATATATCAATATATATCTATATACAATCAATATATACACATATATACACATTCCACAAAGTTACAGTGCATATTTACAGTGTTACAGAGTTACAAAGTTAAACCATATTTTTTACAACAATCATCGTGTTTCTGAAAACCTTGTGCCTTCGTGAAGTTATCAGCAATATTCTGTTCACTCTCACAATACTTTTAGCACAATCAGTTTGTTTTCCAAACATTGCGTACATTCAGATACCTTAAATCAGTATGCTTTGATCTTGTTCTAACAGCGATACTAGTTGCTAATTTTATAGCAGCCTGGTTATCTTCGTATACAGTAAATGGTTTACTTACATCCAACTCGATATCCAAACATAATTGTTTAAAGTAAATCAGCTTTGTACATAACAAAGATAAACAAGAAAATTCAGCTTCCATAGTTGAAAGACTGATATGTTGCTGTCTAATAGACTGCCATTCAATCATTGCATTTCCTAGCATTATAATCAAACCAGATGTTGATTTCCTTGTTTTAACATCGTTTGCAAAACTCGCATCAGCATATGCAGTAAGACTTAATTCCTTATCGGGTTCTAAATACAATGCATAATTCAAAGTTTTCTTCAAATATCTAAGTATTTGCTTTGCAGCCTGTGAATGTTTAACATTTGGTTCTATAGTGTATCTTGCCAGCTGATTTACACTATAAGCAATATCTGGCCTTGACCAATTTCCCAAATATGACAAACTACCTATCAAAGATTGATAAATGCCTTTGTCAAATGTAGGACTATCAGTGTTATCATAGTTAAACTCCTTCCCCATAGGTGTTTTGGAAGTTTTACATTGGTCCATGTTATATCTTTTTAATAAAGCGATTATTTTATCCACTTGAGATATTTTGAACCCTTTTTGTGACTTACATATATCAAGTCCAAGATAGTGTTTAATTTCCCCTAGTTTTCTTATTCTGAACTTAGCTTGCAAACTGTCTATTATATCCTTAGATTCCTGCACAGTCTTAGTGATTATGGCAATATCATCAGTAAACAGTAATAACAATTCCAACATCCCATTCTTCTTTCTTTTTAACGAACATGGGTCTGCCAAACCACTCTCAAAACCTATTTTGTTTAATTCTTTTACTATGCATTTATTCCACTCATGGCCTGACTGTTTAAGACCATATAAACTCTTCTTTAATAACCAAACAGTCTCCTTCCTATTATCATTCACTCCCAGAGGTTTCTTCATATATATAGTATGTTGTAATGGAGCGTGCAGGTATGCCGTTTCAACATCTATATCATTCACTACATATTTATTTTTTGTTGCCCATACTAGCGCTGCTCTCAAAGTCCTAGCCTTTAGTCTTGGAGCAAAAACCTCGTCGTAGTCTAACTTTGTTTGAGTAAAACCCTGAGCGACTAGGTGTGCCTTATGGATAACATTTCCTTCCATATCTTTTTTCAGTTTATAAACCCATCTGCACCCAATTGCCTTTTCACCTTTTGGAAGTTTGACTTCACTGAATATCTTTAATTCATTAAATGACTTTAGCTCCTTTTTCATAGCTTCATTCCAAGCTTTTTGCTCTTTCTCAGAGTAAGACTTAATGTCTTCATAGTTATAAGGTTCAAGACCTATTTGCTGAGCAACATTAGCCTGGTATCTATCAGGAGGTCGTGACACTCTAGTAGTCCTTCTGGGCAATACTGGACTAGTCACCTGAGTAAACTCCTCTTTTTCCTCCCCTATCGAGTTTTCATCTACTTCTTCCTCTTTCACGGAAACAGAGGATTCCTCTATATCTGAATCATCACTTGGTGTTTCCTCTACAAATTCATTATCATCTTTACTCTTAATTGGTATCTTTGATTCTATAATGACATAATTCTGGTCTATTTTCTCCCATCCTATGTGCTCTAGGAACTTCACATTAGCACTACGATAAACCTTAGTTGTGCCTGGTTCCCAGAATCTAAATGACCTGTGATTAGATTCGTATCCTATAAAAAACATTTTTCTAGCCCTAGGTTGCTCCTTGCTTCTCAGCTGAGCTGGGATATGTACCCACACAGGGGTCCCAAATACATGGAGATAACTAAGATTTGGTTGTCTACCATGCCAGCGAACAAACGGCAATTCATTTGTTGCTGTGTAGACTACATTATTTAGGATATGATTAGCACATTTTGTGGCTTCTCCCCACAATTTCTTATTTAAACCAGAATCACTGAGCATAGCTCTAACCATGGTTTGTAATGTCTGACCTCTCCATTCACAATAAGTATTAAGTTGAGGTCTATAAGGTGCAGACCGCTTATGGTCTATACCTGCCTTCTTCAACATAGCTACAAACTTATTATTAGTGAACTCTGACCCATTATCAGTCACTAATGTCATGACTTTACGTTTTGTCTTTCTTTCTACAAACCTTAACCAATTAGTAAAATTCTGATATGTTTCAGCCTTGCTTTTCATTAAATAACAAAACCCATATCGAGAATATAAATCTACAATACTTAATATATACCTCGCTCCCCCAAAGCTGGGTTCCTTTGGACTAATTAAGTCTGCTACTACCACTTGTAGAGGCTCACTGGCTTTAAAACTATTTGTTCTATTAGCAGAGGTTATTTTACTCTTTTCCCTGTTGTAAACATTGCAATCTACATAGTGATTACAGGGCTTTATCCTGATACCTTTTGATAATTCCACAGTTTTTCTTAATGCTTTAAAATTAACATGCCTCATACGTCTGTGTAATAGATGAATACATTCATCATGTGGCTTTTTGTTATCAAACCTCACCTTAGTGTTTAGAACTGGGTTATCTTGTAATATAAACAAGCCATTATCAAGTTTAGCCATAACACGCTTACCTTGTTTCTCTAGCACGCATTCTAATCCTTTGAATGTTACCGTATAGCCCGCTTTTACCAGTACACTCACTGATAATAATTGATATGTCGTACTAGGTACATATAACATGGGTAACTCCTCATTTATTTATTTATTTTGTTATTTATATACCGCCCTTCTCCCGAAGGACTCAGGGCGGTGCACAGCCAACCATAAGACCCCATTACAATATACAATAGTTAAAAATAAATTAAATAATTTAGGCTGTCTAAAATTATACCCTCCCCCAATAAGTTAATTAAAACCCAAATTTTAAAAACCCGATTAAAACGCAAATACTAAATTAAAAATCCCATGTCAGCCTAGGCCGGCCTGCTCGAAAAGCCAGGTTTTTAATGCACGTCTGAAAGCTCTCAGATCCATATTAGTGCGTATTTCTGGAGGCAGACCATTCCAGAGGGCGGGGGCCCCCACAGAGAAGGCCCTATTCCTAGGGGCCGCCAGACGACACATAGAAGCCGACGGCACCCGAAGAAGGCCCTCCCTGTGGGAACGCACAGGTCAGTGGGAGATTACCGGCAGAACGCGGTCCTGCAGATTTAAACAAGAACAAAATGCATTACCTTTTCCTGAAGCCTTGAGCTTCCACACATTAGCCAGTGAAATACTTTGAGCACTGTGTTCCATATGAACAAATTGTTGCTTTCTGTTAGTAATACAATGTGATGCTCCACTATCTACAACCCATTTATCATGGTTTCCTGCTAAACCAGTATTACATATAGCTAAATTATTGCTGTTCTTTTTTAACTTTCTACCCTGTGTATTTTTCTTCTTGCAATTTCTAGCCAAATGACCCTTAGCCCCACATACATAACATTTTTTAACAACATAAACTGTAGCTTGTTCTTCATCCATAGATTGGTCATCTTGTCTCAGTTGTTGTCTATCTTTTCGCCGTCTTGACTCTTCTATTAGCTTCCCTGTTATGTTAGTCAAAGTCATTTCTTCTTTTCCTAACTCTTCAAGTGAAGATACATAGTCATTATAAGAGTTATCCAAAGATGAAAGAATAATATAGACTTGATAAAGTTCAGAGAAAATCAGCTCCTGTTCATGAAGTTGTTGCACATTTGGCTGCAGATTCTACACCATGAACATGCACAAGCTGTGAATCACCAAGATTAAGTCCGATAACGCACAAAGCTCTCTCATTGTCTCTGGCAAATTCATCTAGCTTCTTTCGGTCAGCATCATTCGAGGTATCCAAAGCTTCTACATCCAGTGGATTGACAACAGCATTCCATAGTCCCTCTCTTCAAGAACATATTGCACTTGGTAGACCAGGTAACGTAGTTGGTGCCATCCAACCGGGTAATCATAGCTAAGCTGGACATATGTTCTGTGCCATCTTCACTTCAACCATATACCATAATGAACCTTCTGTATAGTGACTCACTCAGTTCACACTAACAACCTTTGACACTGGACCTGGGCATGGGCCTGGGACCAAAACCAATGATCAGTATTTAGCAGAGTTTCCTTGCCTATCAAGGAGTTAGCAGCAAACGGAAGTAGTGTGGAAAATTGTAGCAGTGAGTATAGAGTCACACAGGCACAGAAGTTAATGGGTAAAGGTTTTATATACAGGGGTATAAGCACAATCCAAGATTCAGTCCAATGTTCATACACAGTTCATCATTCAATAGAATATATAACTAACCATCATAGTCAGCAGGCAATACAGCAACTTCAATACATCAATGCAGCAATGGAGAAATATAGTTGCAAAGTGATGAAAATACTTGCTGAATAACCTAGTAGAAGCAGCAGCATAGCAGCATAGAAGCATCCAGTAGCAGCCACAGTAACCACAAGCAACAACATGCAATAGCAGCAACAGCAAGCAACAGCAGCAGCAGCAGCCACAATGCACTCTCTGGCTTCTTGCTATATAGTAATCCTGCTTCCTGTAGCCAATCAATATCCTGGGTTCAGTTAAAGTGCTTAGTCATTATGACTTGCAGCTATATATAGTAAACCAATATAGTTCAGGTTCTTAAAGAAACCTAACAAAGGGCCCCCAATGAAGAGAGTTTAGCCTAGGTTAGCGGAGCCCCAGTACCTACCACTGTGTCACAACGACACCAAACCGGAAGTCAAATTAATCCTATTTATGGGGGCTCAGCCAATAGTTCCATTAAGCCTGTCAAACTGTGGCTTGAGGTTAGTCACAGAGGGCAACTCAAGGTTACAATATGAATAACAATAAGGATGACTTCATTCCATTCATTTCTTCTCTCATTCATTCCATATCGAGAGGAAGTGTCCTTTTCAAGGATCTGGTTTATGTTTACAGGCCAAACTGTGGTTCTCTAATCAAGAAGATCTGCCTGGCCAGAAAGCCCAACTCCATCTTTCAGCCTTCCCCGGTTCCCTCTGTGCCATCCATGTTGTTGACCAGAATGTCTTTCTCTGGAAACCTGAAGCTGAACTCTCCCCTGAGAAGGTGAGTTCCAACTGCATTTCATTTGAGGTCCACTGCTCATTCCAGGTATTCCATTTTGACCAGCTCAAAGTTGACTCATTTGTCCATCCTTCTGAGGCTGGTAAAAATGAGGACCCAGATTATTGGGGGCAATAGGCTGACCCTGTAAACCACTTTGGGCTGTAAAACACTATGAAGCGGTATATAAGTCTAAGTGCTATTGCTATTGCACAGTCTGTTTTATTGGCTGATAGCTTGATGGGCAGGAAGTTCCTCTAGCCCAAATCTCCATCCTCAGTTGCAGCCTTTCTGATTTCAGGTTTACAACTTCCTTCTCAAGAAGGATTACAGCTTATCTATTAACTTCTCTTCGGATAAAATCAATCTTCATCCCCGTCCTGCAAACCCATCATCCAGAGACAGAGATTCTTACATATTCAGGGTAAGCATCAAAACCATGATTCCCCACATGGGAGATGCTCTCATTAGGCACGGAGAAGTGCATAGTAGGTTCTCTGCTGAGCTGAAGATACTTCTGGTATCTTCCTGGGCAGATCCATAGAGATATAGTTTCTTTGCAGGATCCAATCTGGGTCGGTCACCGGGACCAGAGGTTTTGTCTTCCAAGCTTTCGGTCTTGTGCTGGAGCCCATCCTCAGGAAACTAACACACATTCTTGTAAAGAGATGTTCCCTGAAGATGGGCTCTAACATGTGTCCGAAATTTCAGAAGACAAAATCTCGTCCCATTGGCTGACCGAGATTGGATCCTGCAACATTATCCTGGACAGGTATATTCATCTTCATTCATGATATACTTTCCTTATTTTCTTAATGGTTTGTCCTTCCTAACCATCTGCCCTGGGATTTAATCTGACTCTACAGGTAATCTTCAATTTATGACCATAATTGAGCCCCAAAATTCTATTGCTAAGTGAGACATTTGTTAAGTGAGTTTTGCCCCATTTTATGACTTTTTTGCCACAGTTGTTAAGTGGATCACTGCAACAAGGGTTAAGAGTCGTGGTGGCACAGTGGTTAGAATGCAGTACTGCAGGCTAACTCACTGTTTACTCCAGGACTTTGATTCTGAACAGCTCAAGGTTGACTCAGCCTTCCATGGTCCTGCTATTGCTATTAGCCAACAGCTGCCATCTGGTAAGACAGGCCTGTCAAACTGACGGCCTGCAGGCCAGATGTGTCACACACAGGCCATGCCTACCCCAGCTCTGCAAAGGCAAGAAACATCACAAAACATCCCGAGATGTCATGTGATACAATCAGGTTTGACACCTGTGAGCGAAGACTTCTCTCCCACTGCTTCTCTGCTATAGACCATCAAAGGATTGGCTTTCTGGCTACAGATGGCTATTGAAGATGCCAATTTCCATCTGTTCCTTGTCTGTCCCCCAAATGGGCAGCGATATGTACAGAGGATACAGCATTATGAAAAACAAAATTACTAGAGAGAGTTTGGACAATAACATATTCCTTATGATTGGGTATATTAACACATACTGAGAATAAACATTGATCATTAGTTTTCATGAACAGAAAGGACTGTTCCTCAGTGGCTCTTTGCTTCATCTGGTAGGACTTTGGCTTGAACATTTTTACCAACATCAAGCTACGCAATCCACATTTCTGCTCCAGAAGATTCAAGTCCGGTAAGAACTGGAATGGGGAGAAAATGATAACGAAAGGTATCTTTTATAATTGAGCTACTTCCAAGATTGAGAGCCAGAACTCTTTCATGGATGGAGACCTCGATAGCTAAATCAAGGCAACTGGACCAAAGTTTACTAAACTGAGATGTTTCATTACTCATCCAAGTTTAACTCGTTCTGTCAAAATAAAACTTTTGGGTTAGGCATAGATCCAGTTTGCCATAATTTAATCTTTTTATATACTTTTGCCCTGGATAATTGAGTCTTCATGTACCTATTGTGTTTCATTTTGGAGAGAAACCCCTGCAAGGGTTAGTACATTCCATCTCTCTGACTCTATGCCTAACCAAAAAAAATCATTTTGACAGAAGGAGTTACTTGCATGAGTAATGAAACGTCTCCATTTTGGTCTAGTTACCATGATTTAACCTTTTTACATACTTTTGCCCTGGATAATTGATTCTTCATTTACATAATAATCTCAATACGATGCCAATAAGAGCAGGCAGTAGAAAAGATGAAGAGGACAATATTAATACAACATGGGTGAATATACTTAGATATCACAGAATACTGTTTTAATTGAAGGGTTGATAGTAACCATCACAAAGAGGGTGGAGTTTTCAGGGGAATCTAACAGGTGATGTTTGAACTCTGGTACAGAATTCCATGAAGCAAAGAAAGTGGAAAGGTTGAGGCTTCCAGTGGTCAAATTAGGACATGGTCCCCTCGTTGTCCAACTGTCTGGAAGCCTCCAGTCATCCGCCATGAATTTATGTGGACAAAGGCCAAAATTGAAGGGAGGGGAGGAACTAGTATCCTTCAAGTATAACTCATCAAATGGCTTTCTGTCTGTGTTACAGGGATACTATCGGAATTCACGTATCTAAGCTCACCTAGAAAGTCTTGTACTGGCTCCTTACTATTTCCTCAGGTTGAGGCTTCCCCTAAAAGGACTCCTCGGCACTTCTTTCCTGAAACGTGGATATGGGACCTGATTATTATAAAGTAAGTGGATGGCACAGCCTAAGAGATCTTCCTGGAGACCAATTTCTCCAACCTAGGGGGGCTTCCAGGGATGGAGGGCTATAGCTCCCCTTGCGAAATGGTCATATGTCACCTTTTTCAGTGCCGTTGTAACTTTGAACGGTCACTAAGCGAAGCGTTGTAAATTGAAGACCACCTGTATTATTGTGTAGACATCTGATTCATTGAGGTGTTTTGCACAACTGCTCCGGAACTGAGCAATCTCTTATGCTGTTTTAACTCTCCCCCGAAAAAATTTATGCTTAGTGCTAAATTTATAATCCTAATTGAGCCTGGAATTATGGTCATAAATCATCGCAGTGGTAAATTGAGGCACAGTGACCTGGCCTTGATTTTTTTTTTTTTTGGCCATGGTCATTAAACAAATACCAGGGTTGTTAAGCAAATCCATTTTTTCCCAATTGGGGTTGCTTGCTGGAGACCAGAACTAAATGCCAGAAATCAGCAAAAAACCACTGCAAATCTCAGTTATGTGACCACGAGAGGCTGCAAAATGCAATCATGAGATTAGTGTGTGTGTGCATGTGCAGCCATCATAACTTTGAAAATGTGTAGCTTTGGGGTGAGGGACACCATCATAACTTCAAGGAATTGTTAAGCTTTATAGTCAGTGTTTATCCTGTGTCTCCTTTATGGAGTTCATTGCAGGTAGTCCTTGACTTACGACCACAACTGAGTATCAGCGTTCCAGAAAACCTCCACTCCAACAAATAACTCCAAGACAGACATCCTCTCAAAAGTTCTGTTTTATTTGGATAGTAAACTGGCACATCTGGGAAATCCTGAATCTGAAAGTTCTGGGTTTCCTTGCAATAAGTAAAAAACTACAAATCCACCTGCTGCACCCATCATTGCATCACATGCCCCAATCACCATCTATCCCAATTTGAGATGTCCTCTCAACTAGGTGCAGAAATAACATGACCTTGACTTAGAAGAAGAATGTCTTCCACATACACTCCAAGAAACTCCCCCCTCCCCTTTTCCCAGGCTCAAGAATGTGGCAGGGTGGAAGCGTCTGGTGCTAATATGGCTTCCAAAGCTGATACTGAGCCCAACATTTTCTGTTGCTAAGTGAGACAGTTAAGTAAATTTTGCCCCATTTTACAACTTGTTAGTTAATGACATGGTTGTTAAGTGAATCTGGCTTCCTCGTTGACTGTGCTTGTCACGAAAGGGGATCGCATGACCCCGGGACACTGCATCTTTATGAGCCAACTGTGAAGTGTCCAAATTTTGATCATGTGACCATGAGGACATGGCAATGGTCACAAGTGCGAAAAATGGTCATAAACCACTTTTTTCAGTGCTGTTGTAACATGGAATGGTCAGTAAACAAACGATTGTAAGTAGAGAACTACCTGTAGTGGATTGCTTCCCTCACTTTCTATTCTCATGTGTCCTTCAGTGGTTCTCGAGGAAATAGCCATTCTCAACTCCATAGTTCTAGTAGAAAGAGTGATGTATCTGAAGAACCCAAAGAGATTGCTATTCCTGTGACCATCCCGGACACCATCACTGAATGGAAAGCTGGAGCTTTCTGTCTTTCAGCAGATGCAGGCTTTGGCCTGGCCCAGCCCACTTTTCTGAAGGCCTTCCAGCCGTTCTTCATTGAACTCACCTTGCCATACTCCGTGGTGCGAGGAGAAGCCTTCCCACTCAAAGCCACCGTCTTCTCCTACCAGACTCACTGCATGCGGGTAAGGAGTGCTTAATGGCTGGTGTGGGACCTTCCCTTTGTACTCTTGGTCCTCTTTTTCTGCCCAAGTCTATTTGCTCCAATTCAGAATAACAGAATAACAGTTGAAAGTGACCTTCTAGTTCAACCCCCCTCTTCTAGCAGGAACCTAAATCATTCTGGACAAATGGCTCTCCAATCTCTTCTTAAAAATCTCCTGTGATGGAGCACCCACAGTTTCTGGAAGCAGGTTATTCCACTTATTGTTCTTGTTGTCAGGCAATTTCTTCTTATTCTAGGTTGCTTCTCTCCTTGATTAGTTTCCATCAATTGCTTCTTTCCTGCATTCAGATGCCTAATTCTTAACTGTCCATTGTTGTTCTTTTCCCCACCAGTGAGACTAGTCTATCAGGGCAACCTGGTCTATCCAAATACGGGACAGAGCATACTGCTTCCACTTTCCCCTTTCAGCCCCAATCCAGGAGCCTTTGTAGGCAGTCGCTTTCGTGACAAATTGTTTTTGTGTTGAATTTATATTTACTGACAAATAAATAAAAGGAGGCTAGTATAGATCTATTTCAAGTTATTTAGCTCTCATCAGCTAAATACACATTATCCATTGTTTGCATTTAAGGTCTCAAAACCGCCTGAAATTATCCTGCCCTGATTTGCAAACAAAGAAACAATTAAAAAAACCCACTGGATTCTACACATTTCAAGCTTTCATATTTCTTTAAGACACTGTGTATTTCTCTCACTCCCATTTTTGCCAGAGAACTGGCTTCCAATACTTTTTCCCCCTTTAGGACATTATTTCAAGCTTGGTGATTTTAAGGTGTTTAGACCAACTTCCAGAATTCCCCAGCCAGCAAACTGAAGTCCATTCAATATAAAGTTGCTGAGTTTGAAAACACTACTCTAGTAGATGCTTCTCTATTGAACAATGCATCCATGAAAGTAATGAGTGTATAGGGGAAATGAACTAGAACTAACAGAGGGAGTGTTGGTTTTACCCAAAAGATTGTGGTTGGTTTTACCATTAGCCAGAATGGGGTTGATCCCCCTTTTTGAGTTCTTTAATTGCTCATTTTTATCAAGAATAGCAAAGAGAAGCTTCTTGGATTCCTACTTCAAGCAATAGAATAACTGTGCTCTGTATATACTAAGATGCCAAGACTTGGGACATAATGCTACATTCTTTATCATTTGCAACAAAATAGTTGGACCAGCCTGGCTATTTCCTTCCTCATACATTCATGCCTACAATATGGAAGTATGATTAACTTTTAATTCAACCAGATCCAAAGGATAATTTATTCGAAAAGACTATGAGAAATGGTGCATATGGAGGGAGAGTTGGGTTATAGTGAAGTAGCAGTTTCCCAGAAAGGAGGGGCACATTCTAGAAAGCGGGGGGGGGGTGAGGCACCACAGCTTGGAGCTCGATAAGAAACAGATTTTGGATAGCCATTCCCTCATTCATTCATTCATTCATTTGTTCGTTCATTCATTCATTCATTCATTCATTCATTCATTCATTCATTCATTCATTCATTCGTTTGTTCATGTGTGTGTGTGTATAGGGGAGATAGTGGCATAAAAATCCAATAAACAAACAAATTTTCAAACACTATCACAGGTATTAAAAAGTAAACAAATAAAAGCAAAATTGGAGGAGAAGAACATTCACCTAATCATAGTATGACTATTGTTCAGGCTCCCCATAGGATTCCCCAATGTTGCTGAAGACACCATGTTTTCAGGGCCTTTTGAAAGGCTCACAGGGGCCTCATAGGAAGTGATGATTGTGAGTTTTTGTCTGTACTGCAATGGGGATGTATAGCTTTCCCACTGAACTTTTTTTTTTTTTGCAAATGGACAGGTCAGAATATCTCTGACTCCTTCTGCTGACTTTGAGGCATCTCCTATGGAGGAGGAGGAAGATTCCTATTGTATCTGTGCAAATGGAAGAAAAACGGTGTCATGGATGATGACCCCTAAAATTCTAGGTAAGTGGTAACTCTAATAGTGGAGCCGTTACTTAGAAGATGATCTTTTCCCTCCATGTGTAAAGTAAATCAAAGAGCAGAAAGATCTTTGGAGACTGAGCAAAGAGCCTAGGGAACGGTCAGCTAGGAGACTGCATCACCCACAGGTCTACAGAAGGCAGGGCAAGAGGTTTAGAAGAGACCCTTTCTAGTTTCTTGGGCTTAAAGGAGGCAGTGGGAGATCTGTATTTTCAATCTTGCAAGATTCTACTAATGTAGATTTACAGTAAAATAAATTAGCGCATCAGGTTGTGTTTCCTGTCTGATCTACCTAGTAAGGTTGACATCAGTCTTACAAGTCTGAAAGTTAAATTCTCCCACTGTCTCCTTTACAGCCTGAGAAACTAGGGAGAGTCTCTTCTGATCTTCTTGCACAGAGGTCTCCAAACTTGGCAACTTTAAGACTTGTCGACTTAAACTCCCAGAATTCTCCAGCCAGCATAGCTGGGAGTTTAAGTCCACAAGTCTTAAAGTTGCCAAGTTTGGGAACCCCTGTTCTTGCTTTTCCATTGTCAGAATTCCAGCAACCGCTCTAATTAAATCTTGAGCCAAACTTCAAAAAACTTCAAATGAATTTTTAGAAGCGACATACTGTCACTGCCCTGTATGAAGCCAACTCTGGCATATGTCATTTACAGTCACCTGTGACCCTGTTTCCCCCCTCCCTCCTGGGTGTCTCGTAAACCAGATTCTCCAATTGAACACGTTCACGGGCTGGGTGTCATCATTCACGTTCTCCAATATATTCATGGGCAAAAACTCTGGTATTTTAGTTACAATCTTTTAAAGATAGAGTTGGAATGTATTTTCACTTTCAAACTGCTGCAATGCTCTTCCAGATTTCCTTCTTCCCCCACCTTTTTTTATGGCAACTACTAAAACAGGCACAGGAATGTTTTATGAGTTGACATCCCCACTATTCAGCTGCAGGTTCTGCTGTCCGCTATCTAACCATACTCTTGGCAGGTCTCTGTGCCCAACCTACAATATAAAGGTAGCATATTTTAATGAGGTGAGCCATTTTTGTTCCAGGCAAGATAAACCTCACAGCAAGTGCAGAGGCTGTGACCTCAAATCAGCTCTGCGGGAATGAAGTAGTGGAGGTGCCCACCATTGGAAACAAAGACGTCGTGATCAAGTCATTATTAGTTGAGGTATGTGGGATGCTTTAAACCCAGACTGAGTAATGAGGGGACACAGACCTCTGGGTAAAGCGATGGTGGATATTTGTGCTAAATGTCAGAGATAATTCTGAGGAAAATGCCAACAGCCAGCAATTTTTCCCAGTTAGTAGAGTTTCCTAGGTCAAGAAAAGAAGCGTGTGTGGTGATCACGTATCTGAATTCTGGAGTGCTGCTCCTTAGGAGAAATCTAGCAAGATCTGAAGGGGCCTGTTTATCTCCCCCCCACCCCACCTTTTTTATTTTGCTTTCTTCTCCTTTGGATTACAAATTTTACAATAGAAAACATGGTTACTATAAGAAAGGCAACCATGGCAATAGAAATGACTACAATAAAAAGGGGATATTTAAGAAAGCCAGCAAATGATGGGAAAAGGGATTAGTCAAGACTTTACATAAAAAGTTTGAGGAATTAGGAAGGGTGTAAGTTTATCAGTTGACAGGAAGCTGACTAACTTAGAACAGGGAATGGAAGAGAGATTTGCAATCATTGGGGAAAAAAGGTAGATAAAAAACTAGAGCAGAGGTGTTAAACTCAAGGTCTGGGCGCCAGATCCGACCCATGGGGCGCTTAGATCTGGGCTGTGGGGCCACCCTGGAAACAGTGAAAGATAGGCCCATGGTGCCTCTGCTAGGGAAAATAGAGCTCACAAGGGCCATACACAGCCCTCCTGAGCTCCATTTTCACTGGCAGGGGGTTGCAGGAGGCTGTCACAGCTGAAATGGAGGTCGCAAAGGCCACAGGCGATCCTCCCGAGCTCCGTTTTCACTGGCAGAGGGTTGCAAGAAGCTGTCAAAGCCAGAAATGGAGGTCGGGAGCTCATTTTCACTGGCAGAGCGCTCGGGCCCCTGCAGATGCCCCCGACATGAATGATGTTCAGCAGGCCACACCAACCACAGCTATGCCCACTTCTGCCCTCTGAGATTAAACACAACCCTGATGTGGCTCTCAATAAAATAGAGTTTGACACTTCTGAACAAGAGGATTCTAGATTTTTTTTTTTTGAGATGTTAAAACAGAAAAAAGAAAATGAAGAACTTTGGAAGATAAAGCAGAAATGACTAACAAAGATGGAAAAGGCCCTAGATAATGTGGCTTTTTTGGAATTAAGAAACAAGAAATTCAGACTGAGGACAGTGCAAGAACATGGTGAATTCAAAAAGACTCGTGGCAGATTGATTTACAGAAGGGGTGTCAAACTCAATTTCATTGAGGGCCGCATCAGGGTTGTGTTTGATTTCAGTGGAGTGGGGTGGATATGGCCACAGTGGACATGGCCAGCTCAACCTCACTCAT
Organism: Bungarus multicinctus; assembly: GCA_023653725.1. Lineage (NCBI taxonomy): Eukaryota > Metazoa > Chordata > Lepidosauria > Squamata > Elapidae > Bungarus > Bungarus multicinctus. The sequence goes on along the minus strand of CM042834.1, from coordinate 8,942,397 downwards.
GTCAGGGGCGCCTGTGATGACTTGAGCGCTCTGCCAGCAAAAATGGGGTCCCAAGCTCCATTTTCGGTTGCTACGGCTTCCTGCAACCCTCTGCCAGCAAAAAGAGAGCTCATGAAGGCTGCCCTCGGCCCTCGCGAGCTTTACTTTCACTGGCAGAGGTACCATGGGCCTGTCCTTCGCTGTTTCCAGGGCAGGCCCACAGGCCAATTTTAGCACCCCCTGGGTCTTGAGTTTAACACTCCTAATCTACAGCAAGATTAATGTATGCATAATGATGGAAACCTAATGAAATTCCCACAGTGGAGAAAGGAATTTTGAAAATATCTGAATTTGCTGTTTGAGGAGAGAAAAAAATAAAAATAAAAACCTTTGTGAAAGATTGGAAACCTCATATGGACTTTTTGCTGAAAAAAAAACTGTCATAATTTGTGATTTTGAGGACTGAAAAAAATGTGGACTATGTGAGGGGTCAAAGGAATTTGTATAATAACTAAGAGACAGGGAGGGAGATAACATTTCTTCTTCGGTCTAAAAGCCCAACCTAACATTCCTTTCCTAGTCACCTGTGTTAGTTTGCAGTAGAAATTCAAGTCCAGAAAACACACAGATGAATGATTCAGCAGGATCATTAACTTCTTTATAAACATAATAATATGAGTAAAGTTTACAATACCATTTGTAGATTCTTTCAACGTAACATAAGCAAAAATAGAAGCAGCAGCAGCAACTCAGAGCAGATATCAGTTTTAGCAAGCAAGCAAGTTAGTTTCACTTTTAAAATTGAGAGCGCAGAGTTAAGCCACATGCCCAATTCATTTCCCATTGGCTGACTTTGTTAACTATGTCTCTGCCAGTTCATGAATATACTCTGACAACCTAGATAAAACTTTACTCTCCTTAGAAGGACCAAGCAAGTAGATCTTTATGGGGCTGTTCAATACAACTGAAAACAGATATTACCTTTGCAATAGTGGTCAACATCTGCAGGTCTAGTGTAGATGAGGATGAAAGCTCATTCTCTGAGCTCATGTGTTGGTTTCTAGGTAATGAAACTACCAGGCTAAACTCCCCTAAACTCTGCTGAAGATGTTACCTAGCCTGGTAATGAAACGTTCAGAAACAACCCACAAGCTCAGAGAATGAACCTTCACCCTCAGAAATTACCTTGTTAGGAAACAACACAAAGTAATCCAGTGATATGAATTCTAAATGCTCCTCTTGATGGTTCATCTCTCTTGTTACTTGTTTCAACTGCATTTCCTCATGGTGCTCATCTATTTATCTCAGATGTTATGTCCACAGCGATTTTTCTAAATGATTCTTAACACACCTGTTCACCTCTCCCTTTTTTTTCCTTCCCTTTCTGTTCCGGTGAAGCCTGAAGGGATCGAGAAAAAAGTGGTGTTCAACTCTCTTCTCTGTGCATCTGGTACGTTGCTCCTGTAGACACAGATCTTAACTTGCTCTAAATGCTCTTTTAAAAAAGTTCACCACCTCCCAAACCCAGGCATTCATGAAAGCCTAGAGGACAGGAAAGAGTGGGGAGAAAGGATATATGGTCTCTTGAACAATTTGATTCCGCTAAAATCCCTATTGCAGCTCAACTTTCTAAGCAGAATGTGCAACGGGTCCAGTTAGAATAGCAGTGCCAGGTACATCATGATCTAAGTTTTGTTTTTCTTTTATAGGAGAACCCGAGTCCAAATCTTTTCCTCTGACATTGCCAGAGAATGTTGTAGAAAGCTCAGCCAGGGCCTCATTTTGTGTGCTGGGTAAGTGAGATACTGTGCTACACATTTTGGAAATTAATTATGTCCTTGTGTACTCCCACATAAGACCCCTGGGTCAGTCTGGAAGCTGCTCCTATTCCCATTTACAAGTAGTCCTTGACTTACCACAAAGGTTCTTTTTCAAGAGGTAACTGGACTTTGTGGTTTTTCTTTGAAGATGTTTCGCTTCTCATTTAAGAAACTTCTTCAGCTCTGACTGGATGGTGGGGAATGGAAGGATTTATACTCCTTGCAGACAGCTGGTCATTTTCATCCTTTTAGTGGGTCGTTAAGGTCACCTGGAGGTTTAATGTGTCCTCAGGGTCACCTGAGTGGTGCGAATTGGTGTGGAGCTTTCTTGGAACTGTTGAAAGGACTGTGTTGTAGATTGGAGAGAGATAACTTTGTAGTCCTCCCTCTCTGTTGAGAGAGGGCTGTTCAATTTTGATATAGATGGTCTCTTTGGGAACGATGCTGCTCGACTGGGCGGGGGGTGGTAGCGTTTTTGGTGCTGCCCCCAACCCAGGTGTTCCCGGTCTAGAGCGATGGCAGCCTGCTGGGAGTGTCTCGGATTCGACCAGGCCTATGCCCCAGGCATCGTCTGCCTTGGTGGTGGTGGTGATGGCGACGATAGCCTGGGCCAGTGACGCTGCCTGGCTCGTTAGAGCCGCTGACTCTGAGGGCAGTTTCTCGAATTCAGATGGCCTTGCCGGTGCGGACAGTGATGGCGGCGTCGAGGACAGCGTGGATGAGGTCCTGGCCTGGCAATGTTGACGGCTCTACTGGTGGGGACCCCGACGGCGGTAGCAGCGGTGGCCCCGGCTTTGGTAACTCTGCCGGTGTTGGTGACGGCGGCCCGAGGACCTCGGCGACAACGGCGATGGCGTCGGCGATTGGGCCGGGCGCTGCCCGGTTTGGTGGGGGTACCTGGTTCAAGGGTGGTGATGGCTCCGACGCCGGGGGTCTCGATGGTGGTGTCTTCAATATTGGCGGTAGTGACCCTGGCCCCAGTGACTGGTTTGATTCGAACCCGACCCTGACCTCGTCGACGACAACGATGCCGCCGTCGAGGGTACAGGTTGCGGCCTGTGGACTGTGGTGCCAGGGTGGATTGGACCCAATTTGCCAGGTCCTCCTGCCCCCGCCCTCGGACATCAGAGGGTCATTCGGCCAGATGCCATGGAACAGAACTGATTATTTATTCGTCAGTGGACTTGAGGGCTGTAAGAAATGTCCCCCTTTCTTGGAGATGGCCCCCCGGACTTTCGATGGCCTACCTCAAGGACGGATCTTGGGATCCTGAGAGATGGCACAGCCGGATGAAACGTCATAAGGACAATTCCAAATTGTTTTCATTTATTTTTAAATTTTTACCAGGATTAGGGAGGATGACCAGGCTGGGTTTGGGGGACAACTTGCCTGAGACGGGGGCCAGACCGAGGGTCAAGCATGATCGGGAGGACTCGTGGTCGGGGGGGGGTTGGATTGAGGATGGGGGATTGTTCTTGGGATGAGGGAGGATGGTCATTGGCACAGTCAGCGGGAGAGGCAGGTATGGCGGTGACAGGGGGCCACATCAGGTTTTGGGAGCCCGCCCCCGGTCTGCGGGTAGTGGCATGCTCCAACCCCCAGGTCATTTCCCGTTCCCCAGGCTGTCCGAATAATCGGGCCCCGGGCCTTCGGCTGATGTTATGCAACGCCAGGTCCATAGTTCATAAAGCCTCCCTCATTTGTGATCTGATTTCGGAGGGGGGAGCGGACCTGGTGGGTGTTACCGAAACCTGGTTGGGCCAGGAGGGGGGTGTCCCCCTGGTGGAAGTGTGCCCAGCCGGGTTTCGGGTTTTCCACCGGCCGAGGGCCCATGGGAGGGGTGGGGGGATTGCGGTGGTTATTAGAGAAGATCTATGTCCTAGGGAATCCACTGTTCCTCAGACGACCGGATGTGTATCCCCTTTTGTGAAATGCAGTTCTGGGGTTCAGATGGGACTATTAATCACATACCTGGCTCCCTGCTATGTGACATCGGCCCTGCCTGAGCTCCTCGAGGTCATAGCCAGCTTGGCAGTTGAGACCTCCAGGCTCAAGGTCATGGGGAATTTCAATTGTCTTCGGCCAGCGGGGCCTCGGGGATTGCTCAGGAGTTCTTGGCTTCCATGACAGCCTTGGGCCTGACCCAATTAATTAGGGACCTCACTCACACTGGGGGTCACATCTTGGATCTGGTTTTTGTCTCTGGACAGTGGCAGGATGATCTAGGTATAGGGGACGTTGTTGTAGAGCCCCTGTCATGGTCTGATCATTCGCTCCTTAGGCTAGCTGCACCTCCTCATCGCAGGGAGGCGGAGCCGATATGATGGTTCCGTCCCAGGCGCCTGATGGACCTGGACAGGTTCCTGATGGAGCTTGGGCCATTTCCCAGTGTTTGCACACACGACTCGGTTGAGGACCTGGTGGCCATCTGGGATAGGGTGGCGGCTGGGGCCCTTGACCGGCTCGTGCCCTTGCGGCCTCTGACCCGATGCCGATCCCAATTGGCTCCTTGGTTCTCTGAGGAGCTGAGGGAGATGAAGCACCGGAAAAGACGCCTAGAGAGTGGTTGGAGGACCACCCGCTCCGGATCTGACCGAACACTATTGCGGTCCTATAATAGGACCTATTTAATGGCGATAGAGGCGGCGAAGTGTTCTCACTTCTCTGCCCTTATTGCGTCCACGAGGAATCGCCCAGCCGCCCTTTTTAGGGTGACCCGCTCCCTCCTAGAGGTGGGAGCACGGGATGAACCTCTACAAGGGCGGACTGAGGATTTTTCGCATTTTCTCCAGGACAAAATCACTCAGATCCAGGATGAGTTGGACTCTGACTGGGCAACTCCGGACGGGGGGGTGGGGGCAGAGTTCGGTGAGGTTATCTGGGGGGAGTTTGATCCTGTGACCCTCGAGGATGTGGACAGCATGCTAGGTGGGCTTAATGCCACCACATGTTTATTGGATCCATGTCCTTCCTGGCTGGTTTTGGCCGCCTGGGAGGTGTCACGTGGTTGGTTCCAGGGTATTATAAACTCTTCCTTGAGTGAGGGGTTCTTACCTCCTGCCTTGAAAGAGGAGGTGGTGAGACCCCTCCTCAAGAAACTGTCTCTGGACCCAACTTTATTATCTAACTATCGTCCGGTCTCCAACCTTCACTTTATGGCGAAGGCTGTTGAGAGTGTGGTGGCACGATAGCTCCCCCAGCGCCTGAATAAAGCTGTCTATTTAGATCCACGCCAATCAGGCTTCAGGCCTGGGTACAGCACAGAAACGGCGTTGGTCGCATTGGTGGATGATCTCTGGAGGGCCCGTGACAGGCGTTATTCCTCTGTCCTGGTCCTGTTAGATCTCTCGGTGGCTTTTGATACTGTCAACCACAGTATCCTATTGCAGTGGCTGGAGGGGTTGGGAGTGGGAGGCACGGTGTTATAGTGGTTTTCCTCCTTTCTCTCTGACCGTTTGCAATTTGTGTCGGCAGGGGGGCAGAGGTCCGCCCCGAGGCCCCTGACTTGTGGGGTGCCTCAGGGGTTGGTGCTGTCGCCCCTTCTGTTCAACATTTATGTGAAGCCGCTGGGTGAGGTCATCCGTGGCTTTGGGGTAGAATTTCATCAGTATGATGATACTCAGCTGTACATCTCTACCCCAGGCCACCCCGACGAAGTGATGACCCGGTGCCTGGAGGCTGTGCGGGGTTGGATGGGGCGGAACAGGCTTCAGCTCAACCCGGCCAAGACCAAGTGGCTGTGCTTTCCGGCGCCTTGATACAGCCAGCTAACTCCATCGCTGGCTGTGGGGTGGGGGGGAATTCTTGCCCCCACGGAGAGGGCTTGCAATCTGGGTGTCCTTCTGGATGTACGGCTGTCATTAGAAGATATAGCAGGTGTCACCAGGGGGGCTTTTATCAGGTCCGTAGGATCTACCAGTTGCGCCCTTTCTGGATCGGGATGCGCTTCGCACGGTCACATCCACCCTCGTCATCTCCCGCCTAGTCTATGCCAATGCTCTCTACATGGGGCTCCTCTTGAAGAGCACCCAGAGACTCCAGCTGGTGCAGAATGCAGCCGCGCGGGTGGTTTTGGGGGCTCCTCGGAGCTCCCGTGTTACACCACTTTTGCGCGAGCTGCACTGGCTCCCGGTGGTCTTCCGGGTGCGATTCAAGGTTTTAGTGATCATCTTTAAAGTGCTCCATGGCTTGGGACCTGGGTACTTACGGGACCACCTACTGCCACCATCGGTCTCCCGTCGGCCAGTGCACTCCCATAGGGTGGGCCTCCTCGAGGTGTCGCCGGCTGGACAGCTGGCAACCCCGAGGGTGCAGGCCTTCTCTCTGGGAGCACCTTCCCTCTGGAACCAATTGCCCCCGGAGATGAGGACCATCCCTGACCTTTTGACCTTCCGGCGCGCTTTGAAAACCCACTTATTTCACCAAGCCGGTCTGGCCTAGAGTTCTGTGCAGAGTTTTTTAATTGGTTTTAATCGGTTTTTAACTTTATAACTTTTAATCCCTGATTGTTTTTATCTATCAGTTATTTATCAGCCACCTAATTTAATCTTTTTAAATTGTCTTTTAAATATTGTATTGTATTTTCTATTCCATTTTATTCAGCTGTACATCGCCCCGAGCCCTGTTGGGAGAGGGGGCGGTATAAAAGACTTGAAATAAAATAAAATAATAAAATAATAAAATAAATAAATAAATAAATAAATGAATGAATGAATGAATGAATGAATGAATGAATGTAAGGACCTGCCTCAGCTATCTCTTTAGGAAAGCATGACTCTTGAAACAATTGGCATTTCAAAAGGAACATTTACAGAGAGAAAGTGATTGCAGGTGAAATCTGAAGTTCCCATGCAAAACATTAAGCTATTCTTTCCATTCAAATCCCACCCCAATGGCCCCCGGTCCACTAGTAGCCAATATAGTGCCTCAGTGTTTTGAGAATTCTGGGGTGTTAGGTTGATAATGGTTCATCCTCAGGATGCTGCGACCTTGGTAACAGGCTAGAGCTGGCTGGGACGAGTCCATCATGTTGACTTGGTCCCTCTTCCTAAATCCCACGTGGTTACAGCAAAAGTTAAATCATGCAATTGATTGGCAGCGTTCTGGCAGGGACCTGACACTAAGGCTGGGAGAAAATTGGTTAGATTTCTCTGGAAATTCAAATAGTGGCATCTTTTGAGGGGGGAATCAAAGTTGGTAAGATCCTCGCTATCATATGTCCTCTTCTTTCCTTTCTCAGGAGACATTTTAGGAGGAGCGATAAAGAACCTCAAGATGCCCTATGGCTGTGGGGAGCAGAACATGGCCCTCTTTGCCCCCAATATCTACATCCTGAACTATCTCAATAAGACTGGACAACTGACAGAGGAGATCAAATCCAAGGCCGTTGGATACTTAGAGGCTGGTAAGAAGCACCCCACAGGAATTTATTTGATTCTTTTTTATTAATTATATTGTTTTAAATGAGGTTTTATATTCTGTAAGCCACCTGGAGTCGCCATGGGTGAATAGGCGGCAATATAAATTCAATAAATAAATGAATAAAAATTATAAACAAACAAACAAAATGTGTAAAAATTAAGAACATTGAACATTAAGCACCTAGTTGCCAAAGGTCAGTGTCCATAGGATCATAAAGGGAATCTTTGGATACTGAAGCATACTGAATCATATTCCAAATTTGATTTGGAGATTCAAAGCCAGTTTGGCTCAATTTCTAAGTCAAAGTGACTTTTGGAAATGAATCACAAACTTGAAGGAAACATTTCACTTGGGTTTGGAAACACACATGCTGCTCAGCTCACTTCTAATTTTCCTCTTCCACTTCAGGTTATCAGAGGCAACTGAACTACAAGCATCCCGATGGTTCTTACAGCGCTTTTGGAAAAGGTTCAGAGGAAGGGAATACTTGGTAAGATTTCTTTGTTCCTAAGGTCGTGTTTCTCAAACTTTCTACAGTGATGGACTAACCAAATCAACACTGAGAAAATTCAGGAGCCATAAAAGGAGAATATTTGTAGCTCAGGGTTGTCATGGTTGACATCCTTGGGATTCTCTGAGCTTGCTTGTTTTTCCTGCAGATGTTTCATTACCCTAACAAGGTAACATCATTAGTGCTGTTTGCTGTCAGTTTATATTCTGGTGTCTTGCCTGTCTATGTGGGTGAGAGTGGTCTTAGAGATTGAAGAGAAACACAGCAATCATATCAAGTAGAGGCATATTCGGGAATAGTTTTAAAAAGTGAATATAATTGCCTATAACTGAGCAACCGCCACATTCCTGGTGAAAAAGGGGGCTTTGACTGCCCAGTTATAGCTGCTATCCTAACTTTCTTGACACCTTCTTTCAATGGGTTCTTCAATTCCAAAATGGCCGAAAACTGTAGGAACTTGGGAACTAGAAAAAGAAAAATGAGGTTCTCCTGTGCTCTGTGCTGTCTTATAGGCTGACGGCTTTCGTGCTGAAATCTTTTGCTCGGGCGAGATCCATAATTGTTGTGGAAGACAAGCATATCAACGATGCTCAGAACTCACTGACACTGAGGCAGGAGAATACTGGATGCTTTCGGAGCACTGGGTCTCTTTTTAACAATGCCCTCAAGGTACAAGAGGCGGGCGGGAGAAAATGGCAACGTGTCTTTGGAAATGAGAGTTGGGTATATTGGGAATACTTGACTTGCAACCACAATTGGGCTGAAATTTTGGATCTTAAATGATATAATCGCTAAGCAAGTCATCACTTAATCGATCTGATTTTACAGTCATATTTACTGTACTTGTTAAAAAAATCACCATAGTTGTTAAATGAATCTAGTTTCCCCAATTCACTTTTTTTTTGTCTGAAACTGGCCAGGAAGGTTGCATATTGTGTTCACACAAGACTTTGCAACTGTTGTAAATGCAAGCCAATTACTAAGTGCCCAAATTGTGTTCATGGGATTGTGTGTGTGGGTGTGTGATGTAAGCCATAATTTTGTGGATGCACTGAAAGCTGGTTTCTCCAAGACTGTTGTAACTGAATGAGCTCAAGAAGGAATGTGAATTGAAGATACAGATTGAGTTGCTTTGGTCATATAGAGAATGATTGAGAATTACTCTGGATTTCTAATCTGGAAGAAAATATGTGCTGTCTTTCAGTTTATGAACTTGATAAAACAGAAAGACTTATGAATATTCAGTAGTCAGGATTTAATGTTTTACCTGAAAAACTGACAGAGTACCATAAGTAGTGTCCAAGGGTGCTTTTTCAGGAGGCAAATGGATTTTCTTATTTTTCTTTGAAGACACAGACATTTAGTAGTAGTAGTAGTAGCAGCAGCAGTAGTAGTAGTAGTAGTATTTCTTTTTTGTCATTGCACTTCATACAACAAAATTAAATGCCATCTTCAGTGTACATCATACATAAGAAAATTATAAAAATAAAACAAAAACACACATCCTTCACATTTTATACAATTGAATTGAAAACCCCTGATATTGCATTAATATTGCAGTTTGCCTTGGGCATTTGGCCGCCTGGGACCAATGGCAGCCAGAAACCGTAGCAGGTTTCTCTCTCTCTCTCCCACTTCCCTCTCTCCTTCTAAGACTAAGATAACTACCCAAAACAAAAACTCCTTTGGATGAAACCAGGTTATTTACTCCTCCCCCACCCCCGCTCTTCCACCCCTCCCATTCCTTCTCCTAACAAGAACCTGCCATGGCTTCTGGCTGCCATCATTGGCAATCAGCCAATTGGCTGGTGGTGAACTGTCCTGGGCAGCCAAATGCCCAAGGCGAACTGTATTTTGACAAATGGGCCCGTGCCAAGGGGCCAGGGACGGGGGAGGGCATGGCCCATTTGCCAGGGCGAAAGAATGGGGGAGGGCCAGCCAAGAAGAAAAGATGGTGGATAATAACACAGAAGCGAAACCCTGGAAGAGAAGCTAGCGCAGCCAATGGTAGGAGCCTAAAAGTCCCATTTCGAAGACAGTACAGATTCAGCTTCAATAGTCTGCGCCTGCCTTCTACAGTGAAGGTGTCAGCCTGGGAAGCCATGTTTCTTTTGGAGCTTCTAGGCTGCCACATTTAGTGCCTGGGAATTTGGGAGGGTTTTTTTTTTAGAAGCAGTGCATCAATAGCCTTTCAGTCTTTCTAGGAGAGTCAAGTTCGTTTCACCCTACACCTGGAGGTGAGTGACTGGGGATAGTCTCAGGATGGGATGAAGACATGATTGTGCCATATGATGGACTGATGAAGGCAGGGGATGGATCTTTGATTTTCTTTTGGGGAAGGGAAAACCCAAAACTCTCAGGGTTTTCCCAGATGTGCCAATATGACATCTTCAATAAAATTGAACTTTGAGAAGATGGCTGTCTCGGAGCTGTCTGTTTTGGAGGTTGTTACTTGGACCACTGACATTAAGAACACAGAGCAGAAAACATCCTGCAGCCAAGAAGACTCCATTTGCACTACTCTGGTAACTCTGAGAACACAGATAAACCTCCTAGTGGCCTCAATGACTCACTAAAAGAATTCAAATGACCAGCTGTCTGCAAGGAATATAAATCATTCCATTCCCCACCATTCAGTCAGAGGTGAAAAAACTTCATGGATAAGAAGTGAAACGTCTTCAAAAGAAACAACAAAAAATTCCAGTTGCCTCATGAAAAAGTATCATTGGGATCTCTCTTTTGCTCAGTTCCCAAAACTCTATGATTTCTTGTGAGGGAAATATAATATAGATTTGGAAAGATTGGAGGGATGATAGAAGATGGTGGAAGTTCTTTGTATAATAGGTGCAGCTGATATCTGACTCTCTCCTGCAGGGGGGAATTGATGACCAGACCACTCTTTCAACTTATATCGCCATTGCTTTGCTGGAAGTGCCACTACCTCCCACCGTAAGTGTTCAAAAGGCAACCATGATTGCAGTAAACTAGCAGTAAGAAAACCCATGTTCAAGTTCCCACTTGGTCAGGGAGTTCACGCTCATTTAGGCTAATGAAATAGACCACATCTCACTAGCTTCACTGTACATGCAAAGCCATATCATAGTCTGGTGAATCCAAAATGTAATTGTACAAGGTGACTAAGCTCAATTACCTCTTCTTTATCCCTCCTCTTCTCCAATCAATTCTGTCTTTTTCTCTCTCCAATCAATTAAGAGGCATGGTGGCTCCATAGCTTAATGACAGAGATGGTCTCAGCTCTGCAGTTTGAGCTCAAGCACTGTGTGGCAGAATGAGCTCCTGTCATTTGCCTTAGCTTCTGTTCACCTTAATAATTCAAAAGCATAGTCTATGTAAGTAGATAGATAGGTACCATTTTGGTGAAGACACAAACTGGTGCTCTGTGCAGGTAATCGGATTCCTGATGGCTCTGAACCTTTCTGGTTGTAGTGCCCATTTGCGAGGCAACTTCGGGAAGGGAGGGGTCCTTGGATGATGCTGCAAAAAGATCCGCTCGTCTTTATCTTTGGTGCGAAGTCAGCTCACCCTACCGTGGCATACTTTGGGAAGTGTGCAAGTGTGTCCTATGGGCTGGTACTTTGGCAAGCCAAACTACTATGTCACAATAGCATTGTGGTCTTCTGACTACTGTAACAACCCTATATGCTAATAACAATCCAATCAATTTTGCCCTAACTTGCTTCTTCATATTTGGATCCTAATGACCAGCTCTGACTCTTGACGGCTGATTCCACCAAAGTAATTCTTCCAAGCAAGATGTTCACAGTCTTCTTTAACAATATTTATTGATAGGAGAGGGAAAGGGTTATGACAACATCAGCAGCTTTCACTTTAGGACCATTTTGTCTTTCAACACATTAGGATGAAGACTTTCTGAAAGAGCTTCTTTTTGCAGATAATGGAGGAGTCTGCAGATGATTGTTTATCAAACCATCTCCTGAATCTTTACATTATCAGTCCTGATTTGCCCTGCTTCTCCTTCTCCTCATGCCTGATCCACCAGCACTCTCATTTTGGACCTTAGCTAGTGAGGAACTGCTAAACCTTGTTCCCAAAACACAGGAGCATGTAGGAAGAGCAAGTAGCTGGTAGTGGCGCAGGCAGCAGAAATATGGAGTTTCTGTGCTCTTCATTCAACCTGAGCTTCTGGATTCTGTCTGCTCCTTGGAGGAAGAAAATAACAAATGGCTTGCATCAATTAGACCATCAGCTTACTGTTGCTGTATTGTTGTTTAAGTTAACAACTTAAATGAATAATAAAGCCAACTTCATCCCAGGGCTTTGCTGAGATCCTGAGTTTCTTCACTGTCTCCTTTTCAGAAACCTTCCTCCTGACCAACTTAGATTACAAACCAACTGGTGGTGGAAGGACAATACCTCCTCCATTTCAAGTGTCAAGGGAGATACAAAGTTCTGGCTCTTGCACTTTTGGTGACCTCAATCACTGTTATTTGATGCTGTTGTTGTGTGTCTGATGTTGTCTCTCTGGGTCTGCCTCTTATTCTTTGACCTTTTATGCATTGTATGATATAGAATCCCAAGACATTGTCTCTAGGTGAGCAGACCACTTAACTTGCTGTTTTTGCATGTAGCTTAAGACTGGATATATTCTAGTTCTTTCTCTTATCATCTCATTTTTTATTTTAACCTTTCTGGTCACCCCAGCAGCTTTCTTCAAACATTGCATTTCCAAGTGGTGATTAACCTTTGCTTCTGCTTTATTGCAAATGACCACAACACTGGTAATATAGGGTGGAGATGAATATGCTTTGTATACTGCTATACTGATTTCCATTAAACTTTTTTCCCTCTGCAGCATCCTGTGGTGCAAAATGCTTTGCTTTGCTTGGAGAAGGCAACTGAAGCAAAAGAGATCCACATTTATCTCCGGGCTCTGTTAGCGTACGCTTTTGCTTTGGCGGGGAAAGAGGAGAAGAGGCAAGAAATGTTGGACTCCCTTCTAAAAGTAGCTGTGGAGGATGGTGAGAAATGAGCTCTTTGTTATGAAAATCGGGTATCCATCGAAAAATTGGAGATGTGCAACAAAGCTTACTGGCATGCAAAGAATAATGTTCATTGGACCCCCGGACAAGAAAAGTGTCTATAGCCCCAAGTGTCAGAGTTCCAAGTAATAGACCCAAAGCAATCAAAACCTTGAGGCCTAGAGTTTCCTCAAAGTATGAATTTATTAGGAATGCCATATTGGCACAGCTGATGAAAATCCGACTTTGAAGGACCCGAGGTTTTCCCCACCCAAATCAAAACCCAAAGTTCTTTTCCCCAGGTCACACATTAATCACATGGTCCAATCAGGTTGTAGTCCCAGCTGCGGCTGGCTTTTGTCCAAGCCCCTCCAACACCTGGTAGGAATGTCCTTGGCTCCCACAGGAAATAATGTTATTTTGGCTACACATCCTCTCCAGCTATCCTCTATCTCCCTCCTCACGTTTCCACAGCTCCAGCCAGCCTCACTGTGGCAGCCCTGAAGATGCTTCCAAAATGGCTAAGTTTTTTTTATAACCAAGTGTTTTACAGGATTTTATTTATTTATTAAATGTATTTGCTGCCCATCTCACTATATAAGGATGGAAGCATAGGCTGATTCCACAAATAATTAATTAATGACCACTGGAAGGAAATCAGTTGTCAGTTCCTTATTCCAAAGCGGAGGAGGGATGTTTCATGGGGTGAATGCTTTCACTTTTGTTGCAACTGCATGGGGAACTGGAGTGTCAGGATGGACTCCCTCCCAGCTGGTTCCAGACTGTTACCAAGGTTGCAGTATATATAGGAAGAACATCTATCACCATCCCACCTCAGAGTTCTCAAAATACCTTTGCGGCATTATATTGGCTACTGGTTGACATGGGGCATTGGGTGGGGTTTGAAGGGGAAAATTAGCCTAATGCTTTGTGCATGAATTTCAGACTCCGCCTGACTTCTCTGCAATCACTTGTAAAAGTTCCTTTTGAAATGCCAATTGTTTCAAGAGTCATCTTTTCTGATAAGATAGCTGAGGCAGGTCCTTACATCAGTGGGCAGATGAGCTGGAGATAATATGCCTTCTGGCCATCATGGAATGAGTCCCATCACATTAGCATCATATTAACACTCAACATCTTATTGCCCTTTATCATGATGGTAATCGGGTGATTGGTGTGGCGGTCATTGAAATCTCTCTACTGGTTAGTTGTCAACTCACGGCTGTAATTGAGCTCAGAATCATGATTATAGGTCGTTGCAGTCATGTGTTGAGGCATTCGGTGACTGGTATGATCATTTTGTTATGACAGTCATTAAGTAAACATGGCGTTTGTTAAGAGAATTCATTTTCTAGTTTTCATTTTCTAGTAAAAGTAAAAATGCTAGTACCTGGCAAAAGCAGTCATGCTCCCATGATTGCAAGATGCTGCAAACAGTCATATAGGTGAGTCGGTTGCCAGGTGCCCAAAATGTGATCACATGACCATGGAGGTGTGTGTGGGTACAGGTAGTCTTCATCTTACAACCAGGTCACTTAGGCCTCGACTTGCAACAGTTTGCCTCAACTTACAACAGTTCACTTTGTTCAGAGTTATAATGGTACTGGAAAGAGTGACTTATGGCCATTTTTCACACTTGTGACCATTGCAACATCCCCATGGTCACGTGATTTACATTCAGATGCTTGTAAACTGACTCACATTTATGATGGTTGTGGTGATCCGGGGTCATGTGATCCCCTTTTGTGCCCTTCTGACCAGCAAAGTCAATAGGGAAACCAGATTCATTTAACAACCGTGTTACTAATGTAACAGCTGCAGTGATTCACTTAACAACTGTGGCATGGACTGTCATAAAAGGGGCAAAACTCTCTTAAATTTCTCCCTTAGCAACAGAAACATTGGGCTCAATTGTGGGCATAAGTTGAATATTTTAACTCCAAAAATGGGTCATAAGTAGCTCTGGGGAGTTCTGTCATAACTTTGAACAATTGTTATGTAATCGTATGTTGAGGACTACTTGTAATGTGCTTCTCCTGTTGCCCAGTTGCATAGGGCTTGACACCAAGGAGACCAAATGGTTTTGAACATATACCAGTTGTAACTTGATATATCTCTGATGGTGCTTGGACTGTTTGTGTAACCCAAAGTTAACTTCTTTCTTTGAAGATGATAATTCCATCCACTGGGAGAGGCCTGGGAAGCAAAAGCAGAGATCTGATTTTCCGTTCTACTTGCGTGCTCCCTCTGCTGAGGTAGAGATGACCTCCTACGGGCTCCTTGCTTTCCTGACCAAAAAACCGTTCCCGTCCCAGGAAGAATTAACAACAGCAACTGCCATTGTCAAATGGTTGCTCAAACAACAGAATTCCAATGGAGGATACTCCTCTACACAGGTACGTTTGCTCCTCACAAATTCTCAAGAATATGTAGGAACGAGCAACTGGAAACAAATCTCATGTGATATGATATGCCTTGTATGACCTCCAGATGTGCTGAGTCTCAGTTCTCAGGCTTTCCAGCTGAGGTGTATCATTCAAGAGAGGTTACTTCCTAACACTGAGGGCAATTAACCAATGGAACAGCTTCTCTTCAGAAATCATGGGTGCTCCATTGCTGGAAGTTTTTAAGAAGGGGACTGGATAGTCACTTGTCTGAAGTGATATAGGTTCCCCTGCTTGAGCAGGGGGGTGGGCTAGAAAACCTCTGAGGTCCCTTCCAGTTCTACTCCATTCCATTCCAGTCTTGCTTTCTCTTGCAGGATACGGTGGTGGCTCTCCAGGCCCTTTCCCAATATAGCACACTTACTTATTCTAAGGATGGCATCAATGCCAGAGCGACCTTGAGTTCAGGCGATGCCGTCCTGACACAATTCCATGTGGACAACAAAAACTCTCTGCTGCTCCAGTGCCAGGATCTGCCCCAAGTGCCAGGGAACTACAAGGCTGAGGTGACCGGTTGCCTCTTTATGCAGGTAAGTGCCCTGGGGAGGGAAGAAACCAGTGTCACTACCTAGTGATGATCTATTTTGGGTTCCCAATAGACTTATGGGAATGCAAGTTGAGATGAAAAGGCATGAAGAAAGTCAGCAAGTTAAATAAGGGATGAAGAATATCTTTGAGAATGTAAGAGCAGCCAGACCAGATTAGGTCGTTTAAGCCCAGCATTTTGCTTCTCGTGGTGGCCGGCTGTGACAAGCAGGAAACAGAACTCATAATCCTCCCACAACTTGCTTGACACATGGGGACCTGTTGTCCTGATTTCAGAAATAACTTGCAGCCTTGAGAGACCTGTATTCTGTGGATGCATCCAATCCTGCTTTAGAAGCCATTCAGGTCTTGAAGGAATGAATTCCATATGTCAATTATGAAAGATAAGAGACCTGAGAAGGGATCGAAGGAGGGAGAAAAGCACTAGGAAAGAAAAATGGTGAGAGACTGGTGTTTTAGAGAAGCCATCTTCTGATAAGGTTGGAATGGTTTACACTAGCCAAGCAAGACTCCTGCATCCAGGGTCTTTGGGGATTTGCAAGCAACTAAATTGTATTTGGAGTACTGCAATGCGCTCTACATGGGCTGCCCTTGAAGACCATTTGGAAGCTACGACTGGTCCAGAATGCCACAATGTATGCAATGATGGGTGCTCTTATTTTATTTTTTATTTATTTATTTGTCAAGCAATTATAAAATAACAGGTATAAGTATAAACATAGTTATGAATACATGAAATGGGTACATATAAAAAAAATTGCAATCTGGGGAGAAGCCTCTGGAGTTGGTGTGGTGAGAGTTGGTACCTTCCAACAACTCTCTGACTCTGCCTAGCTAATTTTGCTCTGACTGATGAAGTTGCCTAACTCTAACCCTTTGGCCTGGAATAGTGAGTCTAATCAACACAAATCTATAAAGCAACCTTGGCATCTTTAAGGTGGGTGGATTTCATCTCCCATGCTCAGAATTACAGAATAACAGAATTGGAAGGGACCTTGGAGCTAATTTATTTATTTATTTATTTGGTTTGTCAATTGCTTACAAGATAATAGATATAAGTAAAAAAATAGTTATGAATACATGGATACATATAAGAAAAAAAAAACAATAAAAGAAACTATAGGACAGGGATGGTAGACATTTTGGTGCGCTTATGCATGCCCCCTACAGACCTCTTAGGAAAGGGGTGAGGTCAATAGTAGACAGTCTAAGGTTAAAGTTTTTGGGGTTTGGGGAAGAAACCACAGAGTCAGGTAGAGTATTCCAGATATTGACCACTCTGTTGCTGAATTCGTATTTCCTGCAATCAAGTTTGGTGCGGTTTACCTTCAGTTTGTATCTATTCTGTGCTCTTGTATTGCTATGGTTGAAGCTGAAGTATTCATTGACAGGTAGGACATTGCAATGTATGGTTTTATATACTATACTTAAATCGGACCAAAGGCGGCGTAGTTCTAGGTTTTCTAGGTCTAGAATTTCAAGTCTGGTGGCATAAGGTATTCTGCAACAAGTAGAGGAGTGGAGAACTGTTCTTGTGAAGTATTTCTGGACTTTCTCAACTGTGTTAATATCAGATACGTAATGTGGGTTCCAGACTGATGAGCTGTATTCAAGTATTGGTCTACAAATGTTTTGTATGCTCTAGTTAGTAGTGTTATATTACCAGAGAAAAAGCTACGCAGGATTAGGTTAACAACTCTTAATGCCTTTTTGGCTATGTAGTTACAGTGGGCTCTAGCACTTAGATCATTAGAGATGAGTACTCCAAGGTCCTTGACAAAGTTTGGATCCTCAACAGACTATTCAGCTTGTATTTTATTTTCTGATTTTTTTTGCTAATATGTAAGAAAGAGCATTTATTTGTTGAGATCTGAAGTTGCCATTTGTTTGACCATTCTGATACATAGTCGAGGTCTTTTTGAAGGGTAGCAGTATTGTCTGCTGTGTTGAAAAGCTTTACATCATCAGTGAAGAGGATGCAGTTGCTCTTAATATGATCACAGAAGTCATTTATGTGAAGTATGAAGAGAGTTGGTCCTAGAACACTGCCTTGGTGGACACCACTGTTGACAGGTACAGGATTTGATAGGACGCTCCCAAGTTTGACCATTTGTTGTCTGTTTGAGAGGAATGCTTCTTTCCAGTTATGCAGATGTCGAGAGATACCCTAAGATTTTAGTTTTAGGAGTAGTTTGTCGTGTATCACTGAATCAAAGGCTTTACAGAAGTCTATGTAAATTGCATCTATTGCTTTGCTCTGATTGGGTTGTGTAGTCCATATATTTTTGCAGTGTATGAGTTGCAGATTACAGGGTAGTTTTTTTCTTAGATTTTCCCATTTAATATCTCTGTTGTGCAAGCTTCACTCGCTCTCGACTCCTTCTGGGTGCAATTTAAGGTGCTGTTTGTTCGTTTATTTGCATTTTATACTTGTTAACTGCCCCTCTCCTCGGAGAAGAGCTCTGGGCGATGTGCAATTTAATTTTGTTCCCAGGAAGGGAACAAAAAGCAAACAGCACCCAGATGAGCATAGATGAACCCCAAGATTAATATCAGACCAACAATTAAGAAATAAACAATATCCCAATCAAGGAACTGCCAAAACAGTTAACAGTAAACAGCCCAATCAAGGAATTCCCAAGTCTACTTTGACAGGGAGAGCAACAAGAATATAAACTGAGAGAAAACTCTATTGCTTACTAGCACTGATGATTTACCTAGCTTGGGGAATGAAATGTCTGCAAGAAAACAACCAAGGTCAGAGAGCACCAAGGAATATCCCTTAGTACAATTTAATCAATAAAATTAAATATTAAAATCAGAATAATTTCGGATTTTTTTAAAATAATAGAATAACATTATAAACATTTCAAAAGATGAAAAGGGATTATTATCTTTCAATCCCTACATGGCACCTGTGGGACTTCATCTCCCTAAGGACATCTACTCGTCCTACCGGATCAGATAAGATGAACATGCTTCTAGTCCCTTTCCTTAAACTTTGCCAATTTATAGGATCTAGGAAGAGTGCCCATTCTGGGGCAGTTTCTGTCTAATGGAGTATTCTTCTCCTAGAAAGTTGGCACCCTTGTAGCCTTCTGAAAAGCACTGAAGACCTGGGTTTTCCCCAAACATTGGGGTAAAATGAGGTGGACAAAAGGATTAATAATTGACTGGAAATTTAGCTTTGATGCTAGGTTTGTAATGTTTATGGTTTTAATAGGTATGTGAATTATATTGTTTTACATTGTTCTTTTAATTGTTGGTTGGGAGCTGCCTAGAGTTTGATGGAAGATGGGCAACTATAGAAATATTTAAATAAATACATAATTTATACAAACTACCATAACACAATGAAAGAAAAAAATAGGAAAAGAAATCAAAGAGAAAGCTAAAAGTGCAAGAAAAAAAAGAAGTAAAAGAAAAGAAAAAATAGAAAGAAGTAGCTTTTGAACTTTACAGCAGTTATAAGTAAAATCATAAATATACCTCTTATTCCATGGTTACAACATAACTCTTTTTGTAATCTATCGTGTCTAAGCACCAAAACACCATAAATTAAGCTCCATTTCTCCTATTTCACTTGTAAAATAAGAAAGGGGGGATACAAATAAAGGAGCATGATGACTCAGTGGTTAAAGATGTTGAGCTTGACAGCTGGAAAGCTGATGGCCTGGGTTCAAGAACTGAGCACTATGTGATGGGGTGAGTTCTCGTTGTTGCCTCAGTTTCTGCCCACCTAGAAGTTCGAAAGCATGCAAATGCAAGTAGATAAATAGGTACCATTTTGGTGGGAATGTAACAGTGTTCTGTGTATAGTCATGATGGCCACATGACCACCGAAGTGTCTGGACAATGCTGACTCCCTTAGCTAAGGGAAATGAGTACCCCACTCCTAGAATTGAACACGACCGGAAAGTGGAAATCTTTACCTTTACAAATAAAATAATAAAATAAATAGGAGTCCATTAGGAGTTTCCGGTCAGCAATAAACATAGATATTTGTCTTTTCTCTGATCAGATAAGTCAATTTGGTCATCTCGGTGAATTCCATCTTTTTCACCAATTATTCCTCTATTGTGGGAGAGCTGTATCTTTCCAACTTTGTGCATACAGTAATCTCACTGCAATTACCATGTGCAACAATAAAGTTCTATGACTTTTTCCCTAACTGTATGTTCATTGAATCCCCAAAGAAAAGCCTCTTGTCTCAATTGTACATTAATCTTTAAATCCTCTAGATCAGTGTATCTATTTGAATCCAGATTTTTCTCACTCTTTTATGTATCCCACTTGTTTTAAATCTCCAAATTCTTCTGTCACGGGATTGTTGAACATTCCCAAATGATGGCCTTTCCATTCCAGACTGTCTTGAAATACAATGTCCCTTTGAGGCAAGAAGATGCACCATTTAGGCTGGATGTGCACACCGTTCCTGAGACTTGCACAGGAAACAAAGCTCACGTCACTTTTGACATTGCCATGAGTGTCAGGTAATCTCTTTCTTGGATGGATGTTTAGCCTTGCTTTCTTGAACAGATACAGGCCCTTCTCCTCCAAGGATGGACCATGTCTGAGGGCCCAAAAGCTGCTACTCAGTTCCCCTGCTTCATGAAAGGCCATGGTTCCACATTCCAGAAGCTCCATTTAATGGCAACATTGGATGGAGGTCCTGAGGGCACGGCCAACTTTTTATGAACCAGCATGCAGCATTTTGCTTCAAGCTGTGCATTTCTTACTTTAAAAAGAGTCACACGTCTTCTCTTGTTTCTTGGTTTCTCAGTTACACTGGTCAACGTCTGGTTTCCAATATGGCAATTGTCAAGATTACGATGCTGTCTGGATACATCCCAGTGAAATCCAGTGTAAAAAAGGTATTTTTCCCAAGGTTCTCTTTTCCGCTATACCTTCAGTGCTGTATTTCTTGATGCAGGTAATTCTCGACCTACGACTGCAATCAACCTTGGAATTATGGTCACAAGTTGTGCTGGTCACTAAATTTGACTGCACCTAATTTTACAACCATTTTTCTTTGTTTTTTATATATATTATTTATTGTTTTATCATAAAAAGTAAAATAGAAAACATAAAAGCAAACAAAAGCATACATTCAACACTAGTAACAAAATTGTGTACAAAAAAAGGAGAAAAAAGTAATCAAATAAGTTTAACATTTAACATGTAGGATCCACCTAGCTGGGCACTGAAAAAAAGAAAAGAAAAGCAGTAAATTCTCCCCTTTTACATATATGTTTGTATACAGTATATGTATAAATATGTGTCCTTTAACAATCTTTTTTTTGATGATCATTTAGTGCATTATTGTGTGCAATTTGGGTTCTTTTGGTGGAAATCAAAATGCTAGTTTAAATGCTAGTTTCTGGTAAAAACCATTGTAAATTGTGGTCACACGACTTCACAGAGCCAGAAAGCCAGGTGGTTGCCAAACACCTAATCACATGACCATAGGTCAGAGGTGGTATTCAGCAGGTTCTGACCAGCTCTGGAGAACCGATATCGGAAATTTTGAGTAGTTCGGAGAACTGGTAGTGAAAATTTTGAGTAGTTCAGAATGCTACCTCTGACTGGCCCCACCCCCATCTATTCTCTGCCTCTCAAGTCCCAGCTGATTAGCTGGGTCTTTTATTGCCCTGCACAGGAGAACAGAGCTGGAAACCAGGTTAGTGGGGTGGGGAGGGAATAGAGATTTTGCAGTAACCTTCCCCTGGAGTGGGATGGGAATGGAGATTATGCAATATCTTTCCACCTGCCATGCCCACCAAGCCACGCCCATAGAACCGGTAGTAAAAACATTTGAATCCCACCACTGCCATAGGTGGAGGGCAACCAGGTGCAGTGGCCCTGGGGAGGTCTGTCATAATGTTGAATGGTTGCTAAGCAACTGGTTGTAAGTTGAGAACTACCTGTAATAGCAAATGGGGATTAGGAATGCCAAAACAGATTTGTTGAATATTGGTATTTTCTCCAATGAAAATAGCCATTGCCATTCTTTCTCCTGATATGAAATATTGCACCTATCCATACAATCCAAAGCCACAATTTTGTGGTGAATTCTTTACTGAGTGGGAGGTTTAACTTGGGTGACTTACAAGATCACTTATAACTCTGTTTCTATGGCCACCTAGTTGAACAGTATGACTGTGAATGCTACTAAAGCTTTTTCCATTTCTCAAATGTTTTCACCCCTGAAGCTGGAAAAGCAAGATCAGATCCAGAAGAGTGAAGTGAACATCAATCATGTCCTACTATACTTGGATGAGGTGAGTAAGGATATGGAGAGAAGCCCAAATAGGGAACAAAATCATTCAATCAAGGGGATAAAATCCAGGGCAGGACCCCTTCTTTTCCCCTTGTCTTTATTTTTCTTGGAAGCAAGGAGTTACATGCTTATTATGGGCTGAGTTTTTTTCAAGTGGCTGACATAATGTGCCACTTCTCTTACTTCTCGTCAATGACAGCTTCCACTCTCTACACAAAGACGTACACTTTGGGGCAGGTATATTTTCCTATGTCATTATTTTGTCAATCTTGGTGACTTCAAGATGTATGGACTTCAAACCCCAGAATTTCTCAGCCAGTAAGCTTGACAAACCCTGTTTTATGTGAACCTACGGCATATCTCTCATGCATTATGATGACGTTAAGTTCCACTACAAAAGGGGTCTCAAACTCAAGGCTCGGAGGCTAGATCTGACCTGTGGGGTACTTAGATCTGGCCCGCAAGGCCACCCTGGAAACAGCAAAGAATCAGCCTATGGTGCCTCTGCCAGCGAAAACGGAGCTCAGGAGGGCTGCACACGTCCCTCCCGAGCTCCATTTTTGTTGGCAGAGGGTTGCAGGAGGCTGTCACAGCCAAAAATAGAGCTTGGGTGCCCATTTTCACTGGCAGAGAGCAAGGGCCACCACAGGCACCCCCACCATAAGTGACATTGAGCTGGCCACACCCACCCTGGCCACAACCACCCTGCCCCCTGAGGTCAAACACAACCCTGGTGCGGCCCTCAATGAAATTGAATTTGACTCCCCTGCACTACAACATGAGAATATTTCTACTGGAATTCTCCCAATATTAAATAATAGATAGTAACTTCTTAGACTAAGGATGCTCAAATGACTTTCATTTGAGTTCCTGCAGTGAGCAGGTGGTGAGCTGGATGACCTCAAAGCTCCCTTCTAGCTTCAGGATTTTTTGCCTTTAGTCTGTTGAGGGAGATAAAGAGACCCCACAGTTTTAGGACACAAAGGAAAAGGAAGCTTGAAAGCTCCAGATAGATTGGATTTTACAATGCCCATCTTTCCCCTGACAGTATATTTTAGGCATTCCCCTTTCAGCCCAAGGATGCTGAAAGAGGTTAGAGATTTTTCTAGGGAATATACAGACTTCCACTGTATTTCTGTAGAGATGTAGCTATTTCATATATGTAGCACAACTTCACTTTCTCTTTTATTAGGTCTGGTTTCCCGCCCCACCCCCCACTGTCTGGACGATATCCTGTAGTAGTGCTTGCTTTCACACCCATATGGTAGACATGGTCAAAATACATCCAGGGTTTTTTAGGATCCCTGCTAGTGTGAGGTCTCCCATAAAAGGAAATATACATAGTTCAACGTTTTAAAGATGTATGTAGCTCATGACAAGCTACCATATGTAGCTCAGACCAAGCTAAATCCAAAAGTGCTACGGGATTCCTGGAAGCTTAGCATTCAGATAAATCAGCCTTCAATAGACACAGAAATGAAGGACACACCATTCAGAAAAGACAATAAAAAGCTAAGAAAGAAACAAAATGACCAGAAGACATCCTCTCCATAGCCTTCATCTAGATAAGCAGAGGCTAATACCAGACAAACAATCAAGCAGAAAACAATCAAGTAAAAAACTATTAAGGAGAAAACCCCCCACCAACATAGGCAGAGCAAGCTACTGGGTATAAACAGGTAACGAATTCCACTTCACTACCACTGATGATGATACCCAGTCAGGTATAACTGAAACAACCAAGCTCAGAGAACAAAAAGGGCTCTACAATGTGTTGCCTGGAGAAACCCTCCATCTTGTTTATAATCTCATTTTTCTCTGCAGGTACGCAACACAACCCAGATTTTCTCCTTTACAGTGGAGCAGGAGATACCCGTCCGGGGCCTAAAGCCTGCCTTGGTCAAAGTCTATGATTACTATGAAACTGGTGAGAAGGGACTGAATGGTGGTAGTTCCAATCAGCTTGTTTAATTAATTATTTTTCACCATGCGGTTGCTCGGCATTTTTTCTTCCTTTTGCATTAGGAGATTTGGGGCTCAAAAAGAGGAAAAATTGGCCCTTATAGGAGGGGTCCCCAATCCCCTGGCCGTGGCTCAGTACCAAGCCATGGGCAATTTCAGAACAGGGTTGTGTGAACAGCGGGCTGGCATACATTTGCAGTTCTACCTGCATGAGTGGCAGGCTGGCACATAAGCACATGTGCATGCGACTTAACTCACACACGTTGAGCTACTTGTGTGTGCACACCAGGCAACTGCTTATGTGGCCCGGTTCCCCTTTCCCCCACTGCAAAAATTGGGAACCGCTGCTGATGAAAAATCCATCAGATTCTTGGGCAGAGTTCAGGATTTTTAACGAGACAGATAAAATTACCTCTTGCACAACATTTGAAACTGCATGTAAAATTAGAGGACAATCCCTTTGTATTCCTGGAGCAAAATCCATATCATGAACCATATGATGGAGATCAAAGTCTAGGAGAGAGACACCTCAGCCCTGACAAACTTTCTTTTTTTGTGTTCCAGATGAATTTGCAACAGCTGAGTACACTGCCCCCTGCAGTACAGGTAAAGCATGAGTTGTCATTGGCCCAAATGTTTTTTAGTTACATGTACTCCTCAATTTATGACCATAATTGAGTCCAAAACCATTCGTTTGGTTACTGTTCAAAGTTACAACGGCAAGGAAAACAGTGACTTACAATCGTTTTCACCCTTATGACCATGGCAGCATCCCTGTGATCACATGATTAAAATTTGGATGCTTGGCAACTGGCTCATATTTATGACGGTTGCAGTGTCCTGGGGTCACATGATCTCCTTTTGCGACCTGATGAGCAAAATCAATGGGGAAGTCAGATTCACTTTACAACTGTATTAGTAGCTTAACAATTGCAGTGATTCATGTAACAACTGTGGCAAGAAAGGTCGTAAAACTCCCTTAACTATCTTAGCAACAGAAACTTTGGGCTCAATTGGGGTTGTACATTGAGGGCCAATTATTGTTACTTCTCTGGCTTCTTTCAGGATGACAATTTGTCCATTTGGTTTGTGTGTGGACAAAATGAGGAGAGGGTGATTTCATTTGGACGTTCTGCCTCATGCCCACCTAAACATTGTTTTTTTTTTACCAACCTTTCTTACTTTCTTACTTTTCTTCCATGACAGATGATATCAAGGAAGTCTATATATAAAGCATAAGGATTCAGCCCATGTTTTCTGGAATAGCACATGCTCAAAATAATGAATCTCTTGGAAACTAAGAAGGAACATGATTTTATATAGAAACATTAAATGCTCAATACTGAAATGTTTTTAATATTTTGATTGTAACACAGTTTTTGAACTGTAAGCCACCCAGAGTCATTGACTAAAATGGGTGGCTATACAAAAAATGAATGAATGAATGAATAAACAAACAAATGTTTTCAGGATCAAGGTAGCTCCTTTGTTTTTCTCCTCATAACTGGGCACTTTATTCATTATTTCCCAAAAGAGAATCAAATGTGTGTTTCCACCAGTCCTGGCAGCAATCCAAATGGCATGCTGCAGTGCTGAAGACTTTCTCTCTTTAATCTTGGGGTGGGGTAGGGTGGGGGGAATAGGGAGATATTTTTTTAGGTAAAAATAAAAATGCAGTTTTATGTTCAATTGGGCATCTCAAATACTTCTATATCTTAAAAATGCTGGGCAGCTTTTTTCCACTGAGTATTCTGCAATTCTTTGCTGTGTGTATGATAGTAAAAAAAAAGGTGTCCATAATTCAAGTAAAAAGAAGTGTCAGCCCATCCAATTAAACCAGACAGGCAATACAACTAGATGAGCTATATCTCACCTAGTCTACTACATTTAATTTTGGTTAACACACTATAAAATAGATGTTGAGACTCTAGAAAGGGTGCAGAGAAGAGCAATCAAGATGATTAAGGGGCTGGAGGTTAAAACAAAGAACGGTTACAGGAATTGGGCATGGCTAGTCTAGTGAAGAGAAAGACCAGGGATGACATGATAGCAGCGTTCCAGTATTTGAGAGGCTGTCACAGAGAGGAAGGGGTCAAGTTACTTTCCAAGGCACCTGAAAGCCAGACAAGGAATAATGGATGGCAACTGATCAAGGAGAGATTTAACCTAGAAATAAGGAGAAATTATCTGATAGTGAGAACAATCAACCAATGGAACAGCTTGCCTTCAGAAGTTGTGGGTGCTTCATCACTGGAGGCTTTTAAGAAAAAACTGACTAGCCACTTTTCAAAAATGGTATAAGGTCTCCTTCTTGAGCAGGGGTTGGACTAGATGATCTACAAGGTCCTTTCCAACTCTGTTATTTTGTTATTCTGACATGTTTAACCCAAAGAAGAGCAGTTCTGAGGAGAAATATGACAGCATCTGCTATGACTCTGTTATTCTACGTTATTGTAAAACTATTTGAATAAAAACCTTGCAATTCTGAAGGTATAAATCTCCCATTGTCACTTTTTAACCGTTTGATCCATCAGGACGGGTCCTTCTTAAGTTTCTTTCTCTGACACATATCTCTAAATTACAGGATTGGCATTAGACAGTGCAGTGCACATTTGTCATTGCCTTCCCCCATCCCCCCCAGTAATAGATACCACTCTAGGGTTGGAATCAAGATTCGAAACGTGCTTTTGCTGTTTTGCAACCATTATTGCTTCTTGGTTTGCCAATGAATCGGGGGAAAGGAAGGGAGAGATGGAATGTAGGCGCCAGAGATCAAGAAGAGGAGCATGAGAGCCAAGGACACTTTTGTAGGAATCAAGACTCAGGACCACATGGAGATGAGACAAGCTGCTTTTTTTATTGTCAGGTTGAGAATAAGAAGAGCTGTCTGCTCTCTTGCCAGAGTTCGTTCTATCTCTCTATATTCATGGTAGCATACCAGTGGTTAATTTATACACTATACATCTATTTAGACAACCTTTGTTACTGTCTGCTTAAGCAGTTTATACATTCATTTCCAGTTAGGATTAACTTTTAATTAAGATTAACATAAGCTTCAGTTCCTGCCTTTGTTCCGTCCTATCTAGGTGTTAAGGTCTTGTTTCCTCCAGGTAAATATGCAAATGTTTCCCCCAAGTAAACATGCAAACGTTGCACTTTGCACGGAATGTTCTTTGTCTGAGGTTTGCCATCCAAGACAAGAATATCCTGAAAGCACAATGTCTACACACTTTAGCAGGTATTTGCCAAAGCCAAAGACTTTTTCTCATAACAATGCAGTGAGACTCAATTGGACAATGTAACCTGCACTAATTGGGGGAGAATCCTACACTTTAATTATGTGGGTTTGTGTGGGAATTAGTTAGATCTGGTTTTGCCTTAATGAGTGCCAAAATGATGTACTCAATAAAGTTTAGCATTCAGAGATTGGATCGTCTCAATCATGTTTGCTTTGATTAGGTTCATCAGTAGGAATGTTGACAGTTGGACTGAAATGAGGAAAGTTTGTGGAGTGTTTGTAGTGGGGGTGGGGGAGAGACACAATCCAGCTTTCCCAAATAGGAAAGGCACCACGGTCTCCATTTTCCCAACCACTCTCCATCATCCAAGAAGCTCAGAAACTTGAGTCCAAAATGCCTGAAATATCCTCCAAAAATTCAGCTTTCCCAGGCAATGCTGGTTAAATCCCACAGGGTCTCTTTGTTGATGTATTCTTTTTTGGGGGGGAAGAGACTCAAAGCACCCCTCCATTGACTTCCAGACATTTTCCACAAAGCCTTGGAGCATGGTGTGCTTTGGGGGCCCAGGGGACAAGGGGATGGGGGCTCATGGGAGAGGAAGCCCATCAGCTGTTGGATAGTCACTGATTAAGCTGAGATGACTTGTTAGCCTCAATCCAGAGAGACAGATAGAGCTGATCATTTCTTGAGCAGCTTTTCTCAAGCTTGGCCACTTTAAGCTATGTGGACTTCAACCGCCAGAATGCTCCCTACGATGCTGGCTGGGGGATTCTGGGAGTTGAAATCAACACAGTTAAAGTTGCCAAGGTTGGGAAACGCTGAAGTTACAAAATGAACAAGGAGGGGCTCTGTGTGTGAATCAACTTATCAGCAAAATATCTGGAGATACAGTACCTGGCATTTTAACCTCGCCTCAAGGCCGCTCGCTCGCCTAGCTTCCCGAGGGGAGGGGGAACGGCATTTCCTTTGACGGCTGGCCCTGCAGGAGGAGAGCCCCTTCCCTTGGCTCTCAGTGAGACAAGTCTTCTTCGCCACCACAGCAAAGCCTAACGGTCGAGCGACTCGGAGGCAAAGCAGACAGCAAATTATCACCCACCCGGCAGAGACGGGAACGGGACAAGCCTGCACCGTGCTCGCCACACTACAATCCCCTTCAGGCTGAAGCCATTGGGGGGGGGGGGGGGAGAAACGAGCGCGCCCAAGAGGCTCGAGCAATTTCTCCTCAGGCTGAAGCCATTTTGGGGGAGGAGCAATGAGCGCTCCCAAGCGGCTGGGGCTGCCTCCTAAGGCTGAAGCCATGTGGGGAGAGGGGAGAAGAAACGAGTGCCCTCAAAAGGTTGGAGAGCTTTTTCCACAGGCTGAAGCCATGGGGATGGGGGAGAAAAACGTGCGCGCCCACGAGGCTGGAGAGATTTCTCCTCAGGCTGAAGCCATTTTGGGGGAGTAGCAACGAGCGCTCCCAAGAGGCTGAACCTGCCTCCTCAGGCTGAAGACATTTTGGGGGGGGGGGGGGGGAGAGAAACGAGCGCTCCCAAGAGGCTGGAGCTATCTCCTCAGGCTGAAGCCATGGGGGAGGTAGAAAACGAGCAACCAGGATGGTTAAGGGACTGGAGACTAAAACATATGAAGAATGATTACAGGAACTGGGCATGGCTAGTCTAGAGAAGAGAAGGACCACGGGAGACAGGATAGCAATCTTCCAATATTTAATGGGCTGCCAAAGAGAGGAAGCAGTCAAACTATTTTCCAAGGCACCTGTACGCCAGGCAATTTAACCTGGAAATAAGGAGAAATTTTCTGAGAGTGAGAACAATCAACCAAGGGAATGGCTTGTCTTCGGAGGTTGTGGGAGCTTCATCACTGGAGAAGAGATTGGACTGCTGTTTGTCAGAAATGGTGTAAGGTCTCCAGCTTGGGTGGGTGGGTTCGACTAGATGACGTACAAAGTCCCTTCCAACTGTGTTAATCTAATCAACCAAACAATTAATTACATTCCAAAAACTCCCTGCTTTTTCACAAGAGTCACTGTTTCCTTGGCCAGAATGCAAATTCTGAGGTAAATCTGTTGATTCCCCCCCTAACTGGCAGGCTTCCCTGGTTGTGTTTTACTGGAATTGCAAGTCAATTTTAATTCTCTCCCCTCCACAAACTGTCAATAGACTTGAGGATGAACATTGCTATTATCACTGACACTTGATGAGATGGAGTCCATGGTTATAATGTATTACTAGGAGGATATAATTTGTTCAAATGAAACAGACCCTACAAAAGAGTAGCAATAGTTGTATACATGCATAGTATGTAAATATGTATGTAAAAAATTACTATATGTAGTCCTCGACTTACAACAAATCATTTAGTGACTGTTCAAAGTTACAATGGCACTGAAAAAAATGACTTAACATTTTTCACAGTTTTGACCTTTGTAGCATCCCCAAGACCGTGTGATCAAAATTCAGATGCTTGGCAACTGGTTCATACTTATGAAAGTTGCTATGTCCCAAGGTCATGTCATCACTTTTTGCAACCTTTTGACAATCAAAATGAATAGGGAAGCCAGATACAATTAAGAACTGTGTTACTAACCTATTAATTGCAATGATTCACTTAACAATGGCAAGAAATGTTGTAAAATAGGGCAAAACTCACTTAACAAACATCTCACAACAACAGAAATTTTGGGCTCAGTTGTGGTAAGTCGAGGACTACTTCTATAGCTGCACAGAAATATATGTATGTATGTATGTATTTATTTATTTTATTTATTAATTGATCTTCTATACCGCCCCCCTCTCCTGACGGGACTCGGGGCAGTGTATAGCCAAATAAAAAATACAGACATAAATACAATATTTAAAAAAGAATTAAAAGAATTAAATAATTGGCTGAAAAAATTAAAACTATCAAAGGTTAAAAACTAAAAGACCATTTAAAATCAATTTAAAAACCCTGCAAATAACTCTAGGCCAGACCGACTAGATGGAATAAGTGGGTCTTCAGCATGCACCGGGAGGTTAATAGGTCAGGGATGGTCCTCATCTCCAGGGGTAATTCATTCCAGAGGGAGAGTGCTCCCAGACAGTAGGCCCGCACCCTCGGGGTCGCCAGCCGTCCAGCCAGCGGCACCCCGAGGAGGCCCGCCCTGTGGGAGCTCACTGGCTGATGAGAGACCCGTAAGTACCCAGGTCCCAAGCCATGGAGCTCTTTAAAGATGATCACTAACACCTTGAATCGCACCCGGAAGGCCACTGGGAGCCAGTGCAGCTCACGCAAAAGTGGCGTAACATGGGAGCTCCGAGAAGCCCCCAAAACCACCCGCGCGGCCGCACTCTGCACCAACTGGAGCCTCCGGATGCTCTTCAAGGGGAGCCCCATGTAGAGAGCATTGCAATAGTCTAGGCGGGAGATGATGAGGGCTGATGTGACCGTGCGCAGCGCATCCCAATCCAGAAAGGGCCGCCACTGGTAGCTCCTACGGACCTGACAAAAAGCTCCCCTGGCGACGGCCGCTATATGATCTTCTAACGACAGCCGTATGTCCAGGAGGACACCCAGATTGCGAGCCCTCTCCGTGGGGGCTAGAATTTCCTCCCCCATGGCCAGCGATGGAGTTAGCTGGCTGTATTGGGGTGCCGGAAAGCACAGCCACTCGGTCTTGGCCGGGTTGAGCCGAAGCCTGTTTCACCCCATCCAACCCCGCACAGCCTCCAGGCACCGGGTCATCACTTCCACGGCTTCCGCGGTATGTATGTGAAGAATTACTACAGCTACATAGAAATGCATGATATCAGCAATGAAATCCTTCTTCAAAGTATTTGGGTGAATATTGAGGAAAAAAGAAATGTCACTGCGATAGGTGCGTACTATAGACCACTCAACCAAGCAGAGGCAATAGATGAACTTTTTGCTAATCTGTTAGCTGAGGTGTGCAGGAAACACCAGTGCAGTAATAGGGATTCATCCGGTTCAGGCCGGTTCGGGTGAGCTGGATATTAATTTTACATCCAGTTCAGCAAACTGGTAGTTCCAATGACGAGCTTGCCCCTTCCCTCCTCTCCCAGGAGTCCCCATGTGCCCTGTTCTGGCTCCCAGGTAAATGCATAGAGGCTTCCTGGAAGCAAAAATGGGGCACGGGGGCATGCAGTGTGCTCCCCGTGCCCTGTTTTGGGCCTAAGAGGCTTCCCTGCAGCCTCCTGGGAGTGAAAATGGACTATGGGAGGGTGCAGTGTGTTCCCCCTGTGCACACCTTTTGCTCTCCTGAGGCTGCAGGGAGGCTTACTAGGCCCAAAATAGGGTGCGGGGAGGTGCAGCGAAAGAAACAGAAAGAAGGAGGGATGGGAGAAAGAAAGGAGGGAAGGGAGAAAGAAAGAAAGTGGGAGGGAGGGAGGAAAGGAAGGAAGGAAAGAAAGAAAAGAAAGAGAGAAAGAAAGAGAGAGAGAAAGAGAAAAAGAGAAAGAAGGAAAGAAAGAAAGAAAGAAAGAAAGAAAGAAAGAAAGAAAGAAAGAAAAGAAAGAAAGAAAGAAAGAAAGAAAAAGGCAGAAAGAAAGACAGAAAGAAAGAAAGAAAGGGAGAAAAATGGAGGGACGGCTGGGAAAAAGAAAGAAAGGAAAAAAAGAAAGAAAAAGAGAGTAGATTTCTACTATAAAATATGTTAAACAAAAACATTAGTTTAAAAAGGACAATTATTTATACAAGCCCCAAATGATTGATAATGGGTATTTAAATGCTAGGAGGTGAGAAGATTATGATTGTTACGCTATACTGGAACCACTTGCCTGAAATGCAATGGAAAATGGTGATTCTTAAAAACATAATTCATTTTTAAACTAACAACCTCAGCTGAAAAGTGGGTTAATGCCTTTATCTTGAGGAAGGCAGGGAATAGTTGTAGATTGCCCACTCTTGTGAGGCCCAGTTATTCTCTTTCCATTACAGCAAAAATATTTTTATTCTCCAAGATCTTTTAATATATAAATATGTTAATACTTTAACTTTTCCACTTCAATGGAACTTTTATATTAATGTAATTTTAGCCATTTTGTTTTTAATTTTTATATGTTGCATATTTGTTGCACAAAATATAATCTTTATAAATAACCTTTTAAAAATGTTGTTCCAGTGATATAACCATATTACTGCCCTCAGAGTTATACAGGTAAACCTCAACTTACAACAACAATTGAGCCCAAAATTTTGGTTGCAAGCAAGAGCATTGTTAAAGTGACTTTCTGTCTTTTGACCCACCCAGTCACATGACCACGTAGCCATGCCCACCTAGTCACATTACCACCAAGCCATGCCCACAGAGCCGGTAGTGAAATTTTTTGAATCTTACCATTGACTAAGTACCCTGACATCAACTGGGAAACAAACTCTGCCATGAGTAGGAGATTGAATAGGTTCCTGATCTGCCTGGCTGACAGCTTTTATCATCCATAAGGTAGAGGAGGAAACAGCTCTATTATACTTAATTCTTATTAATGGAGAAGAAATGATAGAGGGGGTTGAAGAGGCGGGAATTTTGGGAGAGAATGACCAAGTCATACTGGAATTCATCATGATGATGTAGGTAACTGAACAAAGCCAGACTAGTGTTTTAGACTTTTAAGAGAGCTGACTTCAACAAACTAAGAAAGAACTTAGGAAAAAAAGAAAAACAATTTAGGATGCTTAGGAAACTGAAAACCAAGATAAAGGTCTTTTTTTAAAAAAAAAAACCCAACTTCCCAGAGAAAGATAAGCAAGAGACGCAAGACAAGACCAGCATGGCTGCACAAAGAACTTTCTTACAAATTGAGAAACAAAAAAGATAAGTATGAAAAAAAGGAAGAAGCAGAGGTGAGATTCAGCTGGTTCGTACTGGTTCAGGTGAACCAGCAAATCCCACCACTGCCACACCTTATCTTGCCTCATCCACCTTGGCTGGTGGCTAGAGTCATGCCTGTGCCCAGCTATTCTCTGGGTCCTTCGCTTGCTCGCCCAGATTATGCAGTCCAGCTGATCTCCACACCTCACCCATTCTGCTCACTGCGGCTACCTGTGAAGCTAAGGTGCTCAGCCTCAAGGGTGCCTTGGGGTGGACACAGTGAGGCTCAGCTGCCTTTCGGATATGGCTCTTGCCATCTTTTTGCCTGCTTGCCCTTTGCCTTTGGTCGGGGGACACGCCAGTTCCTGGTTCTGGCTTTCCCTGGGGCCTCCGCTCTTTGCTGGCACAAGAATCCTCCAGCCACTGCTGCTGGCTTGGTTCCAGGCAGCAAAGAGGTGGCAGCTGCAGGCCCCTGCACTGGCAAAGAGGCATCAGCTGGAGGCCCTTTGCACTGGCAAAGAGGCGGCATCTGGAGGCCCCTCACAGCAGCAAAAAGCGGTGGCTGGAGGCTTCTTGTGCCAAAAAAGACCAATGGCTGGAGCCCTCTTGTGCTGAAAAAGAGTGGTGTCTAGAGGCTTCTCACACCGGCAAAGAACGGTGGCTGCAGGCTTCTCACACCGACAAAGAGTGGTGGCTGCAGGCTTCTCACACTGAAAAAGAGCAGTGGCTGGAGGCTTCTTGTGCTGGCAAGGAGCGCCTGCTGCAGGCTTCTGATACTGAAAAAGAGCAGCAGCTGGAGGCTTCTCACACCATCAAAGAGCAGCAGCTGGAGGTTTCTCACACCGTCAAAGTGTGGTGGCTGCAGGCTCCTCACACTGAAAAAGAACGGTGGCTGAAGGCTTCTTGCACTGGCAAAGAGTGGCAGCTGCAGGCTTCTTGTGCTGGCAAAAAGGCGGGGGCAGCTGCAGGCTAGTATCTCAGGGCGGGTTCGTGTGCCCAGCTACACCAACAAAGGCCGGAAGTAGCCACCCACCATTTCCTGGTGCAAAAACCTTTTTAAAAACTCTGAATATAGGCAGCAAGACCCAGCAAGAGATGAGGTGTCAGAGAATCACCATTGCTGTGGCTGCACAAAGGTAAATGTAAGGCTCTGCCCATCGCCAATGCCATTTTGGCCTGTGCCGCCCCACCTTGCTGTGAGTGACATTGAGTGGGCCATGCCCACTCAGTCACATGACCCCACCCCAGCCACGCTCACCCGATCTTTAGGAGAAACCATTGTTTAATTAGTTGGATCCCACCATTTAGAAAGAAGGGCATATAAACTAGAGTAAAATGCCAGCAAATACCCCAGATCTGCAAGGATGGAGTCAGAAAGGCTAAAGTTCTGAATGAACTAAGACTGGCAAGAGATGCCCAAAATAACAATTTATTTTAGTCTTTAAGGAAGATGCAGAAAGTCAAGGAAATGATAGATTCACCAATGGGAGAAGATGGCAAGATGGTGATGGGCAGCAGGATGAAAGTGGAAGTGCTTAATTCCTTCCTAACCTAACAAAAGCAGCACTGTGGGAGACAGTACAGGAATGCAAGTAGGTAAGAATAGGTAAGGATTTGGGGAAAACTTTCATATCCCCTGCTTCACAGCCCCTTTCTACTTAGCCATTATACAAGGAACAAGGTCTCTCTCTCTCTCTCATACACACAACCACACACTCACACACATATACACAAGTACGTAGATACATCTCCCTCCCCCATATCCCCCTCATATCCCCTGCTTCAGCCTGAGGAGACAGCCCCAGCCGCTTGGGAGCGCTTGTTTCTCCCCCCCACCCCCATGGCTTCAGCCTGAGGAGGCAGCCCCAGCCTCTTGGGTGCTCTCGTTTCTCTCCCCCCCCATGACTTCAGCATGAGGAGGCAGCTCGTTTCTCTCTTCCACCACCACCCCCGCCCAGCCTGAGGAGGTGCGCTCGTTTCTCTCTTCCACCCCGCCCCTGCCCCCATGGCTTCAGCCTGAGGAGAAAGCTGAAGCACAAATGGCTCTTATATTCTGCAATTTTTCTGGAAATCCGTTCATACTCTCACACCATTCGAAGGATGTTCATCCCAAAGTGCATAGCTAAATATCTGGGTCTTCAAAGAAAAAGAAGAAAGTCCTCTTGCATTCTGAAAAATCACCCTTGGGCACTACTAAATATACTGTGTCAGTTTTGCGTATAAAACGTTAAATCCTGACTACTGAAAATTCACAAGTCTTTCTGTTTTGTCAATGTTGTCCTTGTTCATAAACAGAAAGAAAACACATATTTTCTTCCAGATTAGAAATCCAGAATGATTCCCAATCATTCTCTATGTGGCCAACTCAATCTGCCTATATCTTCAATTCACATTCCTTCTTGAGCTCATTCGTTTAATGACGGTCCAAAGTTACAACAGGCTTGGAATAAACCAGCTTTCAATGCATCCTCAAAGGTACGACTCTTACACCACTCTAAAAATCCCATGAACACAATTTGGGCGCTTGGCAACTAGCTTGCATTTACGACAGTTGCATAGTCCTGTTGTGATCACAATCTGCAACCTTCCTGGCCGGTTTTGGACAAAAAAAGTGAATTGGGGAAACCAGATTCACTTAACAACCACGGTGATTCGTTTAACAAGTGCCGTAAAAACGGTTGTAAAATCAGGTTGGTCATGTGATGACTTGCTTAGTGACTATATCATTTGGGGTCCAAAATTCTGACCCCAATTGTCGTAAGTCGAGGACTACCTGTAATCCCAATATACCCAACTCTCATTTCCAAAGAAACATCTCCGTTTTCTTTCACCTGCCTCTTGTACCTTGAGGTTATTGTTAAAAAGAGACCCAGTGCTCCGAAAGCATCCATCGTTCTGCTGCTGCCGTAGCAGCCAGTTCTGAGCATCATTGATGTGCTTGTCTTCCACAAAGATTATGGATCTTGCCTGAGCAAAAGATTTCAGCACGAAAGCCGTCAACCTATAAGACAGCACAGAGCACAGGAGAACCTCATTTTTCTTTTTCTAGTTCCCAAGCTCCTACAATTTTCGGAAATCTTGGGATTGAAGAACCCATTGAAGGAAGGTATCAAGAAAGTTAGGAGGACAGCTATAAGTAGGCAGTCAAAGCCTCCTTTTTCACCAGCAATGCGGTGGTTGCACAGATATAGGCAATTATCTTCACTTTTTAAAAACCATTCCCGAGTATTCCCCTGCTTGGTATGCTTATACCATGTTTCTCTTCAATCCTGCACATGTGCTGGGCCCTTGGTAGGGAGGAATGGACCATTTCCCTGCTGTATAAATTGCATCCTCCCCTTTTTAAAAACATCCCTCAATTAATGGGGAAGTGCCTCTTGAGATCAAATGAATATGCCTGTGTGATGTTCTTGGCAGCAATATGGCACTGTCTTCCCATTGCCTTCTTCTGGGATGCTGTTTCAACTTCCAAGTTTAGCCTAAAGTCATGGGATTTCCTAGTGGCCTCCCATCCAAACACTAAAGGGAACCAACCATATTTGG
Organism: Bungarus multicinctus; assembly: GCA_023653725.1. NCBI lineage: Eukaryota > Metazoa > Chordata > Lepidosauria > Squamata > Elapidae > Bungarus > Bungarus multicinctus. The sequence goes on along the minus strand of CM042834.1, from coordinate 8,905,846 downwards.
TTTTTTGAGACAGGTGCATAGCAAAGGCCGGCTAGGTGGTGGCCCCTGCTGCCTTTCTCTCTAATACAGTGTTTCTCAACCTTGGCAACTTTAGAATAGGTGGACTTCAATTTCCAGAATTCTCTAGCCAACATGTTGCCTGTGGAATTCTGGAAGTTGAAGTCCACCTATCTTAAAGTTGTCCATGTTGAGAAACACTGCTTTAAACGGTGAGACGCAGTCTATTCACCATCATTCAGCTGCTCAGACTCCATTACTGCCTCTAGCCCTCTTTCACCATCGGTGAGTTGGTTCAGGAAAGTGGAGCAATGGCTGGAAACTCATTTCTTGAAGTTGCCAAGTAATAATACAAGGATTAGCATTCAGAGAACTGACAACAGTAAACAAGGCATGTCTGAATTGTAACTCTGCATGTGTTTCGCTAGGAGAAACTAATTTTACACCGGAAATCCAAAACAGAAAGCATAAACTGGAAATACAATGACGAATATCTAAAAAATTATACTGGGGATATTCCTGCTCTTACCCCTTGGGTGATGTCTTTTCACGTCCTTCTAGGTAGACCAGACTTGGAAAGCCAAATTATGAATATTAAAATCACTTTTAGTATTCATGATTTTAGTGTTTTAGTGTTAACATAATCTTGCAAGTCTGAATGTTCTTGTCCCCTGCCTGCCTTACAAGAGAAGTAAGGAAGGGCAAGTCTGAGACATTTTTCTAAAATTACACTTCTACTTTGGACTCAGATTTCCTTATCTGACTGTTGTCTTGATTGCAACTCTTCCTCCTGTCCCTCAAGTTTATTCTCATAGCCCATTATGGGTAGTCCTTGACGTACAACTATTCGATCAGTTAGCATTCTAAATTACAAGGGCACTGAAAACAGTGACTTATGACCATTGCAGCATTCCCATGGGTCACATGATCAAAATTCAACACTTGGCAACTGGCTCATATTTATGATAGTTGCGGTGTCCCAAAAAGTCATGTGATCCCCTTTTGCAACCTTCTGACAAGCAAAGTCACTGGGGAAGCCAGATTCACTTAACAACCGTGTTCCTAATTTAACAACTGTGGCAAGAAAGGTTGTAAACGGGAGCAAAACTCACTTAACAACTGTCTCATTTAGTAACAGAGAAGTTTTAGGTTCAATTGTAGTTGTAACTCAAGGACTACCTGTAGAGATTTCTACTGTATAACATTCTCCACCAGTACATCTATCCTAAAAGCTATTGTCATGATATGACCCCTGATACATAAACTAACATCTAATTTTTGATTAAAATTACAAAATTTAGAATGATAAAATCATCACTCATACTTTATGGAATCACAGAATCATGGAATCATAGAATTAGATTTGGAGGGCTTCATTTAATTTGGAAAGAATCTTTAATTATTTCTTGTTTGATGAAAAAATATAAACTTACACTGTGAGAACTGGTGGTGTGGAAGTGATGTTTTGCACCTGAATAATACCAATACTTAGCAGCAGACTCTTCTCCAAGAATATGGACTAGCTGCTGGTCACTCAGTGTTAGTCCAATTATACAAAGAGCTCATTCGTTGTTTCGTTTAAAGTCAGCTAGCTTTTTGGCGTCGTCTTCATCATCTGGATCCTAAGCATTTACATCCAGTGGATCTTGAACTGTAGCCCATAACCCTTCCCTACGCAGAGGTAGACTGCACTTCATGGACCAGGAAACATAGTTTGTTCCATCCAACCAGGTTATCAGTGATAGACTTGTTGAAGGGTCTTGTGCCATCTTTACCAGAACAGTAACCCACAATTAAACAGTAAACAGCTGTCTGTATACGGTACTGTGTATTCACACTAACTCTCAGTTATCTGAGCCTGGTATGGCCTGGGCCCATAACCAGTGTTTGTTTGTTTATTTATTTATTTATTTATTTATTTATTTATTTATTTATTTATTTTCTATACCGCCCCTCTCCCTACAGGGACTCGGGGCAGTGTTCAGCCAAAGTTAAAACACAGTGCAAATACAATATTTAAAAAACAATCAAAAAGATTAAATAAGGTGGCTAAAGATAAAAACTCAATCGAGAATATAAAAGACTAAAACCAATTTAAACCCTATAAAACCCTAGGCCAAACCGGCTTGATGAAATAGGTATGTTTTCAACGCGCGCCGGAAGGCCAAAAAGTCAGGGATGGTCCTCATCTCCGGGGGCAATTCGTTGCAGAGGGAAGGTGCTCCCAAGGAGAAGGCCCGCACCCTCGGCATCGCCAGCCATCCAGCCGGCGGCACCCCGAGGAGGCCCGCCCTATAGGACCACACTGGGCAACGGGAGATCGATGATGGCAGTAGGCGGTCCCGTAAGTACCCAGGTCCCAAGCCATGAAGCGCTTTAAAGATGGTCACTAACACTTTGAAAGTGTTGAGGTATTCCCCATTAGGAGAATGAGTGCATTTAGGGAAACGTAGTGAGAGGGGTGAGGAATAACACACAACCAGCATACAGATACACTGAATAGTAAAATGTAGGTTTTACTTCCAGTAAACTGCTAAGCAAAGTCTGTGCTGTCCCAGCCAGTCTATGGGAATTGGTTAGTTACTTAGGAATTGTGAGCTGTCCCTTTAAGGGAATGCATCATGGTAAATGGAGTTAAAGGTATCCTGGGAAATGTAGTTCATGTCACATGGCCAAATCTGTAATCTTGATTAGTCACTGAATTGACCCTTGGTGGGTTGGGGGAGGTTTCCTCCATTCTTGCCTGGACTCATGGACTGATAATCAGCTTACCACTACGTGATGGATTAGGGAAATAACCATCTTTTACCTGCAATGCTGATATACAAAGGATTGGTCATTATAGAAGAGTTTCATCACAAATGTGAGTTATGAAGATACCTGATGTATCAATAAATGTACTTTGTTATGGATTTTTTTGGAATTATCTATCTGTCAAAATGAAAACATTCAGTTTTATAAATTAGAGGAAATGGATCGTGTTTTTCTGTTGCCAGCATACTTTATTTACAAAATAACTAAGAAACAAAAGAAACAGCAATACCATTCTAAGCAAGCAAAAGAAGCTATAATGAAAGATGAAGTAGAAGTAAAACTCCTCCCTTGCACACATGCGCAGTAAAACAGAACTTCACAAGACACTCATATCTTGTTACTATGGAGACTTGATAACCAGTCCAGCTCATTTTGTAAACTATCTGTGGAAGCTCCTTGGACAAACTCAAAACAAATGCAGTGACACCCCCTTCTTTGTCTGATGAGCTGACATCAGGTAAGGCACATCTTCTTATGCAGGTATTCATGCTGAACAGCTGGAAGTGGTCTGTTGATGTAACCTAAAAACTTCAATATAAAATATTTCTGCAAAGTGTTAGCAAAACTATCATTCTTATTTGAACCAATATAAACAATACCATTAACATAAAAAATTATCCCATATGCATTCCCAGATCTTTTTGTGAACACGCATTCATCAGTTTCGGATTTAATAAAACCCATTAAATTTAGTTTGTCAGTAAGACAGAAATACTACATTAAACCAGACTGTTTCAAACCATAAAGATTTTTGTTAAAGAGCCAGGTATCCCCTCCTTGCTTCCGGAACCCTGGAGAACCTTTTTTTCATCCAGTAGGAATTGCAGGCGTACACACCTTGAGTTGCTTTAGATTGTCCATTTCAGCCTGCATTTCCTTATGCCAAGGTAAAATTGCTTTTGTCAATTGCCATGAAAATAGCTGTGGAGGGATCCCCTTCTTGACCCTCTCGGAACATCTTCCATTTCGTCCTCATCTTCTTCCTCGTCGCTAGCCTCAGCATCGACGGCATGTGAAGACGGAACCTTTGGTTGAGAAGATCTAGTTGATGGAACATCCGCCTGATAATCTCGATCATCAGACTGCATAACATCATCTCTAGGAAAATAAACTCCGGGATCATTGGAATGAATTCTGGACCAGTCAGCATCTTCTTCAAAAGTAAAGGATTGAGAAACCACAATTACGTTTCTGGAATCAACAAACTTGCTGCATCTGGAATTGTCATCAATGCCATGAATCTCAGTCTTTTTGCTGCTGGACCTCCTTTCCTTCTTTGAGCTAATGGAATATTCACCATAGCGTAGGAATCAAAAATATGGATATTTCTCAAGTCGGGTTTATATCCATATAACGTGAAGAAAGGTGTCTGGTTTATTACACTGCTCCAGATATGATTAATTGTATAGTTTGCATATTTAATTGCTTCACCCCAGTATGGGAAACTCAGATTAGCGTCTTCTAGAAGACAACACATCATTGTTTGCAGGGCTCCATTTCTGCGTTCTGCCACTCCATTTTCTGCAGGAACATAAGGAGCTGAGGTCTGGTGCAGAATTCCATTCTTACGCATCCAGTCCTGAAAATGCTTGGACATGAATTCAGCACCGCGGTCACTTTGAATTCTAGCAATGTGAACACCATGTTGAATGTTGACACAAGTTGCAAAATCTTTAAAGATCTGAAAAGTCACAGATTTTTCCTTCATAGGAAACACAAATCCATATCTAGAATAATTGTCAATAATTCTTAAGAAATATTTTCTACCACCAAGTGTTGGTGCAAATGGACCTACTATGTCAGTGTGTACCAAATCAAAAATGCATGTTGACAGGCGTGTAGCGTGTTTTGGAACTGCCTTGGACTTGGCTTTCTTGCAGACAGCACAATCCAAAAACACCTTATACCCCTTCAGATCCAAACCTTTTACGAATTCTGGCATCTTGCTAAGAACACGAAAACTGGCGTGCCCCAATCTTTTATGCCACTTATGGATACACCTGGAATGCAAAAGTTTACCTTTTAGTGAATTTTCAACATTCATATTAGTAACCTTAGGCTTGCTTTGTGCAACCTGTTTCTTACTTTTGTTGGTTCTAGGAACCTTTGGGATAGCAACAGGATCTCTCTCTGGAACATCTCTCTTCTGGGCCTGTGCTCCCTCTTATTGGTACAGGTATACTTGCCTGTGCTTGCGAAGTAGACTTCGGCTTTAGGTAATAAACACCACCAATTAATATGGTTTCAGCAACAATATTACCTTCTTTCACCACATAACTTGCTTTTTCAAAATGGTGAACCTGGTACTTACTGACAAACTAAATTTAATGGGTTTTATTAAATCTGAAACTGATGAATGCGTGTTCACAAAAAGATCTGGGAATGCATATTTGTGACAAATCCACCTTTGTGCATGAGACAGGACTGAAAAGTAAAAGATGCTCCTAATCCATCAGAATAAATTTAATAATTTTGAATTTTTGATAAAGCAATGTGATATTGAAGCCAGGAGTGAATGTGCAATGTTGATCTGATCCTGCATATCTCTCATCTCTGTCTCTCTGTGAGCATCAAAACTCTTTACATGCTGTGGATGTTGGGAGGGGCTGGAGTTTCCCACATGCTACAAACAAAGAGGCCTTTCTACCCAACCACCCACCCCACCTCTCTGCTCAATTTGTCTTCCTACTATCTCAGAGACTTTATTTGCATAAGAAGGAGAGTTAGAAATTTCCCAGTTCTCCAAAGATAATCAAACCTCAGTTGAGAAAGTTTCAGAAATCCAGCAAGTATTGATAAAGGAAAGGCTTCTCATTTCTTCTGCTCTCGGCTGCCAATAAAGAGGCCAGGGTAATCAACATTCCTCTGTCTCCAAAGCAACGGAGCACATTTCCTCCCCCCAAATCACAAAGACTGATTCTAGCCAGCCATTCCAACAGAAGCTTCAACAGGAAGTCAGTCATTAAAATACCTCATTACCATAGAAACGGGCTGCCCACCAGAGAGAAGCCTTTTACAAATATTAATTTCTCTGCCTCCCTGTTCAACTTTCAAAAAGCCCGTTTGGCTGCTAGGAGGAATCCCTTCCCCTCTTTCTCTATCCACCCACAGAGGATCAGGAATCTGTCTGGATTACAAAAGGGAATTTTAGCAGGACTCTGTAAGATTTTCTGAATCTTAAAGCAGCCCACAGCAACATTTGGTACTAAAAAAAAATCTCCCTGACTTTCCAATATGTGTTTGCATTGATAAACCCCCTTGAAACTATTGTGAACAATTAATCAATTTAATTAAAATGTTCCAAGATTACCTGCAACCTACCAGACCCAAGTAAAGCAGCCTAACCCCATCTGGTGGTCAAGAAGAAATTTACAGCGAAGTCATTTTTTTTCTTTTTTTCAAGAGTGGGCAACCAGTATACTCGTGCTGAGAGATGAATATTGAGAAGTGTCCAACAAGACGCATATCTGTCAGAATACGGATGCAGAGGTCACAGCAACCATCAATGGTTGACCTTTAGTTCCAGTCTCTTCAGATCCTGAGAATCCAACCATTCTCACTCCAGCTGCCTTGCTAACTTAAAAGACGGGTGATTGGCCCTGTGCCTTTAGGGAACTTTGATTCTGAGGACTTGTACAAACAACAATGGAGACAAGTTCAACAGCTTGCCAACACCTTTTGGAACCATTGGAAGCAAGAGTATCTGTTTACCCTACAAGATCGCCGTAAATGGCAGACCAAAGAACCGAACCTCGAAGAGGGAGACCTTGTCTTTTGAAAGACAAGGATGTGCATCGCCACACGTGGCCTATGGGACTGCCCAGTTCTGAGGGACTAGTCTGCAAAGTTAAGGTGCTAATAGTGAGGTTGTTAGACTCCTCTTGTGACCAGCAGACTTTCAGCAAGAAATTCTACACCAGACCAGTCACCGACCTTGTGCGGCTGCGGAGAAAGGCCGAACTTGAAGATTGAACTTCAAGCTTTGCATGTTTTGCTTTGTTTAATGCCTTATTAATGTTTACCTTTTTCTTAGTTATATAGCTAACTGTTTACCTTAATTATATAGTCATATGCCATTCAGTTAGTATTACTGTTTACTGCTTATCTTAGTTTATAGTTACTTTTTTCTTCTCTTCCTTTAATAGTAGAATTTACAATTCCAGACGGGGAGTGTGCTATCCCAGCCAGTCTAAGGGAATTGGTTAGTTACTTAGGAATTGTGAGCTGTCCCCTTAAGGGAATGCATCATGGTAAATGTAGTTAAAGGTATCCTGAGAAATGTAGTTCATGTCACATGGCCACATCTATAATCTTGATTGATTACTGAATTGACCCTTGGTGGGTTGGGGGAGGTTTCCTCCATTCTTGCCTGGACTCATGGACTGATAAGCAGCTTATTGCTACGTGATGGGTTAGGAAAATAACCATCTTTTACCTGCAATGCTGATATACAAAGGGTTGGTCATCATAGAAGAGCTTTGTCACAAATGTGAGTTATGAAGATACCTGATGTACCAATAAATGTACTTTGTTATGGATGTTTTGTGGAATTATCTATCTGCATTTGCACAACCACAAATCCACCTCTGTGCATGAGACAGGACAGAAAAAAGTCCAACAAACAGTCCAAGTCATATACGGTTAAAGCAGTCAGTATTCAATCCAGGTATAATCCAAAAACAAAGTCCAGTATCATAAACAGTTCAGACTCACATCAATTCCAGGCAGAATGATGATCAAGCAACAGTCAATAGGGAAAAATGCAGGAACCAAAAACGGTGAATATCAGAACATCGACCAGCTAGCAACTATCAACAACAGGACTAAACAACCCAGGTTTCTGGCTCCATCTTAGGGCTGTTTGAGGAACCACACCCAATTATAATTTTAGCATTTCCTTAAAGAGACAGTATTAAATGTCTATCCTAGTTTATGTATTTCCAACCCAACTGTTAGGTGACTATCAATCCCTAACACCTTCCAACTGTGTTAATCTAATCAACAAAACAATTAATTCCAAAAACTCCCTGTTTTTTCACAAGAACCACTGTTTCCTTGGCCAAAATGCAAATTCTGAGGTAAATCTGTTGATTCCCCCCCCTAACTGGCAGGCTTCCCTGGTTATGTTGACAGGTTGACTACCTGTTTTACTGGAACTGCAAGTCAAATTTAATCCTCCCCTTTCTACAAACTGTCAATAGACTTGAGGATGAACATTGCTATTATCACTGACACTTGATGAGATGGAGCCCATGGTTATAATGTATTAATAGGAGGATATAATTTGTTCAAATGAAACAGACCCAACAAAAGAGTAGCAATAGCTGTATGCATGCATAGTATGTAAATATGTATATAAAAAAATCACTATAGATAGTCCTCAACTTACAACAAATCATTTAGTGACTGTTCAAAGTTACAACGGCACTGAAAAAAATGACAACATTTTCCACAGCTTTGACCTTTGTAGCATCCCCAAGACCATGTGATCAAAATTCAGATGCTTGGCAACTGGTTCATACTTATGAAAGTTGCTGTGTCCCAAGGTCATGTCATCAATTTTTGCAACTTTTTAACAATCAAAATGAACAGGGAAACCAGGTTCACTTAACAACCGTGTTACTAACCTATCAGTTGCAGTGATTCACTTAACAGCAATGGCAAGAAATATTGTAAAATAGGGCAAAACTCACTTAACAAATATCTCACAACAACAGAAATTTTGGGCTCAGTTGTGGTAAGTTGAGGACTACCTGTATAGCTGCACAGAAATATGTAGTATGTATGTTTGTATGTATGCATGTATGTATGTCTGTATATATGTATGTAAAGAATTACTACAGCTACATAGAAATGCATGATATCAGCAATGAAAGCCTTCTTCAAAGTATTTGGGTCAATATTGAGAGAAAAAGAAATGTCACTGGTATAGGTGCATACTATAGACCACTCAACCAAGCAGAGGCTTTTTGCTAATCGGTTAGCTGAGGTGTGTAGGAAACACCAGTGCAATAATAGGGATTCATCCGGTTCAGGCTGGTTTGGGTGAACTGGATGTTAATTTTACATCCAGTTCAGCAAACTGGTAGTTCCAACAACCTCGCCCCTTCCCTCCCCTCCCAGGAGTCCCCACACACCCTGTTCTGGCTCCCAGGTAAATGCAGTGAGGCCTCCTGGAAGCAAAAATGAGGCATGGGGCATGTGGCGTGGCTCCCTGTGCCATGTTTTGGGCCTAAGAGGCTTCCTTGAAGCCTCTTAGGGGTGAAAATGGGGTGCGGGAGGGTGCAGTGTGCCACCCTGCGCCCCCCTTTTGCTCTCCCGAGGCTGCAGGGAGGCTTACTAGGCCCAAAATGGGGTGCAGGAAGGTGTGGTGAAAGAAAGAAAGAAACAGAAAGCAAGAGGGAGGGATGGGAGAAAGAAAGGGAGGGAAGGGAGAAAGGAAGGAAGGAAGGAAAGAAAAATGGAGGGAGGGCAGGGAAAAAGAAAGAAAGAAAAAGAAAGGAAGTAGATTTCTACTATAAAACTTGTTAAACAAAAACATTCGTTTAAAAAGAACACTTATTTATACGAGCCTCAAATGATTGATAATGGGTATTTAAATGCTAGGAGGTGAGATGATTTTGATTATTATGCTATACTGGAACCACCTGTCTGAAATGCAGTGGAAAATGGTGATTCTTAAAGACATAATTCATTTTTAAACAAACTACCTCAGCTGAAAAGTGGGTTAATGCCTCTATCTTAAGGAAGGCAGGGAATAGCTGTAGATTGCCCACTCCTGTGAGGTACAGTTGGCACCTACTTTGTGCTCTTTCCATTACAGCAAAAATATTTTTATTCTCCAAGACCTTTTAATATACAGTATAAATATGTTAATATTTTAACTTTTCCACTTCAATGGAACTTTTATATTAATGTAATTTTAGCCATTCTGTTTTTAATTTTTATATGTTGCATATTTGTTGCACAAAATACAATCTTTTTAAATAACTTTTTAAAAATGTTATTCCAGTGATATAACCATATTACTGCCCTCAGAGTTATATAGGTAGTCCTCAACCTACAACAACAATTGATCCCAAAATTTTGGGACTTCCTGTTTGAGTTTCTTCGGAGACAGTCAGAAATCCGCAATCGTGCATGGTTTCTGTCTGTGCTGGCCGCTGGAGTACCCCGAGCCAGCTGGTTTCGGGGCTAAGCCACCCCGTAGAGGTGGTGAAGAAGGGGGAGACTGTCAGCAGGGTCGAGGAGAGCCGCATCTCCCCTCCCCAGCTGATCTTTACTCCCTTTCCCGAAGGCGGTTGTAGCGATGGCTAGAAATGGCCACCACAAAGAAGAGCTCAACTGGAAAAGAAAGTGCAGGAGGAAGATAAGAAGAGAACGTTTTGGCTGACCGGGTTGAATTGAAAAGCAAGAACGTAAGATACCCTGGAATTTTAACTATAAAAAATTAAATTTTTCCTAAGGAAGATTCGGAAGCAGCGAAGGAGAGACGAAAGGGAAATGATTTGGGTTTTTTCTCTCTCTCCTTTCCTTATACTGACAGTTAAGAGAAAGTGAAAAAAAATCCGCTTTGACATTAATAGGCAATTAAGCTGGAAATAAAATGTCAAAGGGATAAACGATAAATATTCTTGGATACTTAAATATTTAAAAGAAGGAAAAGGAGAGAAAAAGCAAGAATAAGGCAGGATCTGGAAAATGGAGGAGACTGCCTGGAATTAAAAAGAACTCACAGCAAAACTTTAACAAGATTCCTAAAAGATACATTCTAACTGAAACTTTGCAACAAAATAATAGAGTCCTCAGGAAGAGAAAGTGAAAAAAGAAGCAAGAAGAAACAGCTTTGGATTATTTGGACTATTTGGTGATTTTTGGATTTTTGGCTATTGGATTTAAATGACTGAAGTTAATCGGGTGGTTGTTTAAAAGTGTTTAAAATGGTAACACTCTGGGAAGTACTGAAAATGGAACTTAAAAAATACAAAGAAGATGCATTAGAAAGAAGGGGTTCTTTTGGCTTCGTATTTCAATTTTTAGAAACGGAGATCCTGAACTATGAGAAACAACAAGAAATACTTGTGGAGCAAGAAGATCGGGACAAAGAAAAAGCCTTGATCTTTAATGATCAAGTAACCTTGTGTGAGGGAAAAAAGGAAAAGTTGGGAAAAAGAGTGGAAAGTTTAGGACTTAAAAAACAAACAAAAAAAAGAATAGTTTGAAAAATAATTACAATACTAAGCAACAGAAGAGAGGATTGCAGAAGAGAGAATTAGAAGTAGAGAGACACGGGGGCAAAAAAGAGGGAGAAGATGATGGGGAAGAAGGAAAGGGAAAGAAGCTATAAAAGACAGAAACAGGATATAGAGAAACAGGAAAAAGGCATAAGAGTTGGAATAATAAGCCTATTTAGAGATAATGGGTGAGAATTTAATTGAAAAAAGGACCCTGCAAAGGTACATATAGTAGTACTGTTATGTTAGCAATAGAAATAAATTTTTAGAAAATATGAAATAATGTGTGATTAAAATGATGGATAAAATACTTATTGTAATGCAATGGAATGTTTGTTAATAAGTAAATGGAAATTAGAGAGAGTAGAATTAGGAAAGGAGGGGAACACTTTGATTAACCATGAAAAGTTTATAGATAAAAGTATAAATATAATTGATTTTAGATATGAGATAATTGTTTATACGTGTTCCCAAGGAAGTATGACTGTAATTGATATTAATAGAATTGAATTGAATTGGAAGGGAATGAGTGTTGTATCTATTATTGCTATATATTTTTTTTCTTTAGTTTAAAGAACATAGTGTGTATTTTAAGAATGTACCAAGCAGAATTCGATTGGAAATTATGTATTATACAGAATGTTATAACTCTAAAGGCATAAATTGAAGTTTAAATAAGAGTTGAATGGATAAAATTTAAAGATATAAAGGTGTCATATTCCAAATTAGTAATTATAGGGGAAAATTTGTCTAATGAGAAAAGACAATATGAAATTGAAACAGGACAGATAAAAGTACAAATGTGATGAATAGAAAGATATTAAGATTTGCAAAAAGACATATAATTGAATTTGAACGTGAGATGATTGGAAATAAACTAATATTGGTGATAGAAGCAAATTGGAGGGTAATGAGTATCTTATCTAGTATTGTTATGTATATATTTGTTTAAAGAATATAGTGTGTATTTTAAGAGATATAAAGATGTCATATTTTAAAATTTGTTTAATGATAAAAGATGACATGAAATTTGAACAGGCAGATAAAGTATAAATACAATGAGTAGAAAGACACTGGAATTTAGAAAAAGATATATAATTGGATTTAGATATGCGATAAGAATATTGAGTAAATTAAAGTTATGGAGAAAAAGTTAAAATAGTAAGAAGATATAGAATAGAATATAAAGATGAATATGAAATTGAGTTTGTGTCTATATAGAGAAGTGATAACCTGGGACCATGCTATTCTCAAAAAAGATGTTTTAATTGTATTGGTTTTTTGTGTGAAAACTCAAAACTTTATTAAAAAAACAAAACAAAACAATTGAGCCCAAAATTTTGGTTGCAAGCAAGAGCACTGTTAAAGTGACTTTCTGTCTTATGACCCACCCAGTCAAATGACCACATATCCACGCCCACCTAGGCACTTTACCACCAAGCCATGCCCACAGAACCGGTAATAAAATTTTTTGAATCTTACCACTGACTAAGTACCCTGACATCAACTGGGAAACAAACTCTGCCATCAGTGGGAGATTGAATAGGTTCCTGATCTGCCTGGCTGACAACTTTTATCATCCAAAAGGTAGAAGAGGGAACAGCTCTATTGCACTTAATTCTTATTAACGGAGAAGAAATGATAGAGGGGGTTGAAGAGGTGGGAATTTTGGGAGAGAATGACCAAGTCATACTGGAATTCATCATGATGATGTAGGTAACTGAACAAAGCCAGACTAGTGTTTTAGACTTTTAAGAGAGCTGACTTCAACAAACTAAGAAAGAACTTAAGGAAGGATTCCATGGATGGAAATCCTAAAAGGAAAAACAATTTAGGATGCTTAGGAAACAAAACCAAGATAGGTCTTTAAAAAAACCCAACTTCCCAGAGAAAAATAAGCAAGAGACGCAAGACAAGACCAGCATGGCTGCACAAATTCTTACAAATTGAGAAACAAAAAAGACAAGTAGGAAAAAAAGAAAGAAGCAGAGGTGAGATTCAGCTGGTTTGTACCGGTTCAGGCGAACCAGCAAATCCCACCACTGACTGGCCCTGCCACACCTTATCTTGCCTCACCCACCTTGGCTGGTGGCTAGAGTCATGCCTGTGCCCAGCTATTCTCTGGGTCCTTCGCTTGCTCGCCCAGTTTATGCAGTTCAGCTGATCTCCACACCTCGCCCATTCTGCTCACTGCAGCTACCTGTGAAGCTAAGGCGCTCAGCCAAAGGGTGCCTTGGGCTGGACACAGTGCAGCTCAGCTGCCTTTCGGGTCTGGCTTTCGCCATCTTTCTGCCAGCTTGCCCTTTGCCTTGGGTCAGGGAATGCACCAGTCCTGGCTCTGTCCTTCCCTGGGGCCTCCGTTCTTTGCTGGCACAAGAATCCTCCAGCCGCCGCTGCTGGATTGGTTCCAGGTGGCAAAGAGGCGGCAGCTGGAGGCCCTTGCACCGGCAAAGAGGCGGCATCTGGAGGCCACTCATGGCAGCAAAGAGCGGTGGCTGCAGGCTTCTCACACTGAAAAAGAGCAGTGGCTGGAGGCTTCTTGCACTGGCAAAGAGTGGCGGCTGCAGGCTTCTTGTGCTGGCAAAGAGGTGGTGGCAGCTGCAGGCTAGTATCTCAGGGTGGGGTCGTGTGCCCAGCTACACCAACAAAGGCTGGAAGTAGCCACCACCATTTCCTGGTGCAAAAACCTTTTTAAAAACCCTGAATATAGGCAGCAAGACCCAGCAAGAGATGAGGTGTCAGAGAATCACCATTGCTGTGGCTGCACAAAGGTAAATGTAAGGCTCTGGCCATCGCCACTGCCATTTTGGCCTGTGCCGCCCCACCTTGCTGTGAGTGACATTGAGTGGGCCATGCCCACTCAGTCACATGACCCCACCCCAGCCACGCTCACCCGATCTTTAGGAGAAACCGTTGTTTAATTAGTTGGATCCCACCATTTAGAAAGAAGGGCATATAAACTAGAGTAAAATACCAGCAAATACCCCAGATCTGCAAGGATGGAGTCAGAAAGGCTAAAGTTCTGAATGAACTAAGACTGGCAAGAAATGCCCAAAATAACAAGTTTATTTTAGTCTTTAAGGAAGATGCAGAAAGTCAAGGAAATGATAGATTCACCAATGGGAGAAGATGGCAAGATGGTGATGGGCAGCAGGATGAAAGTGGAAGTGCTTAATTCCTTCCTAACCAAACAAAAGCAACATTGTATGAGACAGCACCCTCTCTCTCTCTCTCTCTCTCTCTCACACACACACACAGATAGACAAACCATGTTTATGAGCACACTGGCCCACATTAAAAATGAAATTCTGTTGCTTGCTCTTAAAAGAAAGTATATATTTTCCCATACACATACATAACACACATATACACATGCTATACACACAAACAAGAGATTGCACAACCATTTAACAGATAATCAGAGTTGAAAGGGACCTTGTTGGGCATCTAGTCCAACTCCCTGCCAAAGCAGGAGACCCTACACCATTTCTGACAGGTGGGAGTCCAATCTCTTCTTGAAAGTCTCAAGTGATGACGCTCCCACAACTTCCAAAGGCAACTTCTGTTCCATTGGTTGACTGTTCTCACTGTCAGAAAGTTTCTCCTTATTTCCAGATAAAATCTCTCCTTGTTCAGTTTTTCTGAAATGGTATTGGGTTTCCTGCCTGAGCAGGAACTAGAAGGACTAGAAGACCTCCAAGGTCCCTCCAACTCTATTATTCTATTCTAATAAACTGTTGTAACTCGAGGATTAACTGAATTTTACTGCACCCAAAAAGTTGGAAGTCTGCTTTCCTTCTCCCCCACTTTCCTTTATCTCCCCTTTTCTTTCTCACTTTCCTACTTTTACCTCCCCCATTTTTCTACAGTCTTTATTTCTGTGTCTTTATATTAAGACAAAGTTTAATAAAGCTCATAAAAGCATTGGCTGAAATGATAGTTATACTGTATTAGGAAAGCTGGTGGAAAGTTTGTAGGTCTACTTTTGTAACTGTACGTAAGAGAAAATGGAGCCAGACATGTCACTGTGACATTGAGGTTTCGCAAGGGCCCACTGGCATGGGCCCACTGTTGGGCTGGGAAATCAGAACTGTCCCAGTTCCTGGGTTTTACCTCTTCTTCCACGTGGACTGTTTGCAGAGAGGCAGTCAGCAACTAGAGCTGAGGAGGAAACAGCTCCTACTTTTCAGCTCAGCTTCGCAGCCAGCCTCTCTCTTCAACATTATGGGGGAAAGCTGGCAATGTGGAAAAAACCTCTTCCTTCCCCTTCTACTGTCTGCCCTTCTCGGGATCACTGTAGCTGCTCCTGCTCCCAAACTGTAAGTTGATTTCTTCAGGGTACTTCCCCTTCTTTTTTCTTTGGCTGGGAAAGATTTAGGCTTGAAACTCCGCTCTGTTTTATTTTTAAAGTAAGCATCCCTCAGTCCAGGATTTTTAAAGGGAAACTTAAGATGGAGTGATGCCTCAGAGATATTTGGTGGGAAGGTAGCATGGGGAGGCAGGAGTTTTTTTTTTTTAAATGTATCTCTAAGATTTCTGTAGCTTATCCCAGCCATCCAGGTCATGGTTGTCCCAAAAGTGTTTTTTCAAGTGAAACATCTTCAAAGAAAAACCAGAAATTCGAGTTGCCTCTTGAAAAAGCATCTTTGAGACATCTGTGAGATTAGTTTTCATTTTGGCTTTGGACACTGAGGCGGCATTAGGAGGTGGAGGGATACTCACCTTATTTATTTAACTGAGAAGGGCCCCCATCGAATGCAATGCGACTTTGGAGCCTAATGCACAGGATATACTCTTTGAGGGAGATGGGTGGTTCAGAAATGTGAAAAATAAATAAGTAAAAATAACATAAAATAATCCTAGATTAGACCACAGCCCTTTCCTGAAAATGGAGGGATCATTTCTCTAACATATTTAGTGCTTATTTTAAATATATTACCCATCTATTAATCCTTCCTTCCTTCCTTCCTTCCTTCCTTCCTTCCTTCCTTCCTTCCTTCCTTCCTTCCTTCCTTCCTTCCTTCCTTCCTTCCTTCTTTCCAAGGGTTTCCTAGGAGAACAAATGAATTAATGAGAATACAGCCTAGACTTTTGTAAAGACCAGATAAAATGCTCATTGGCAGACAAGCAGGTGCATCTTTCCATTTTACGAGTACTGAGAAGAAAGAAACCTTTGAGAACATCCAGTCTATTCCTTGGCTCAGGGCAAGAATTCAAATTTTAAGAAACTGTTTCTAGTATCCAGTTGGAATATGGCTTCCTGAAAACTAGAACCATTAGTTCCTAATGACAGAAAAGATTCCTGTCAGGAATTTAAAGGTGCTGTCACCTATGCAGGGCATTTTTCAAGGCTAAAAATACTCAGCTCCAATTGGCACATGCCAATCTGGTCCTCCATTTAAAATGCTGGTTAATATTTAATTTGTGTATCTTTTGGGGAAGAGAATTTTTCTGTTTTGATCTTGTGATGAGATGAGATTGAATTTTATGACTTTTATGACATTTGAAAGTCATTGGCTTGTAATTGTCTAATTTTCTTCAATAAGAAATATTCGTGTGTGTGTGAGAGAGAGAAAGAGTAATTTCCCTGAAAATAAGACCTAGCATGATTTTTCAGGAAGTTTGTAATATAAGCCCTATGACAAAAATAAGCCCCAGTTAAGATCACCAGACAGACAGACACATTTAGTACCATATTTTCCCCAATATACACCCTAACGAGAAAATAAGTCCTAATGTGTCTTTTGGAGCAAAAATTAATATAGGATCCTGTCTTATTTTTGCGGAAACAGAGGTATGTATACACACACATACAAACTCATGTTTGTGAGCACACTGGCCCACATTAGAAATGAATTTCTGTTGCCTCAAAAGAGACTATATATTTTCTCACACACATACATAACACACATGTACACATTACACACACACAGACACACACATACGCTTTGTATATAGCATGCATATGTGTAGCCCTAAATAGTACTATGTCTACATGGAGGGAAACAAGCAGTGGGGTACCACAAGATTCTGTCTTAGGCCAGTACTCTTCAATATCTTCATAAATGACTTCTATGAGGGAATAGAAGAATAGAACTCATCCAATTTGCAGATGATACTAACTGGCAGGAATAGCCAACACCCTAGATGATAGGCTCAGGATCCAGATGGATCTCGACAGACTTGAACACTGGGCCCAATTTAACAAAATGAAATTCATCGTAGAGAAAAATGAAGTCTTACACTTAGGCAAAAAAGAAAATTAAAAGTATACATACAGATTAGGCAAAATCTGGCTTAATAGTAGTAACGGTGAAAGGGATCTTGGAGTCTTAGTGGACAATCAATTAAATATTGAGCTAGTAGTGTGTGTTGGCAGCCAAAAAAGCCAATGCAATCCTAAATTGCATTCTTAGGATTGAATCAAGATCATGTGAAATATTAACACCACTCTATAAAGTCTTAGTAAAGCCATACCTAGAATACTGCATCCAGTTTAGGTCACCATACTATAAAAATGATTTTGAGACTCTAGAAAGAGTGCAGAGAAGAGCAACAAAAATATTAGGGACTGGAGGCTAAAACATATGAAAAACGGTTGTAAGAACTGGGCATGGCAAGTCTAGTGAAGAGAAGGACCAAGGATGATATGATTGTAGTCTTCCAATATTTGAGGGGCTGTCACAGAGAGGAGGGTCAATCTATTTTGGAAAGCACCCAAAGGTCAGACAAGGAACAACAGACGAAAACTGATATAGGAGAGATTCAATCTAGAAATAAGTAGAAATTTTCTGACAGTGAGAACAATCCACCAATGGAAGAGCTTTGCCTTCAGAAGTTGTGGGAGCTTCATCCCTGGAAGCTTTCAAGAAGAGACTGGACAGTCATCTGTCAGAAATGGTAGAGGGTCTCCTGCTTGAACAGGGGCTTGGACTAGATGACCTACTAGGTCCCTTCCAAGTCAGTTATTCTGTAATTCCCTAGCTAGCATACTGGCTGAAATCCACACACCTTAAAGTTGCCAAGGTTGCATTAGAGATATGTGTCAATAAAGACTCAGTCCCCCTGGCCAAAGGTGTCAAAAGGTTGGATCGTGTGAACAGGATCAATCTTTGTTAATACGAGATGTTTCATTGCTCATCCAAACAACTTCATCAGCCAGAGCAAAATTAGTTAGGCAGAAAGTTGTTGGAAGGTACCAACTCCAAGAGTTTCTGCCCAAATTGCAGCCCATTTTGGTGAGAAACCCCTAAAGTCAGTGTGGCAAAAGTTGGCACATTCCAAGGGCTCTTTGACTCTTCCTGATGAATTTTGCTCTGACTGATGAAGTTGCTTCGATGAGCAACGAAACGCTTCAGATTAACAAAGATTGGTCCAGTTGCCATGATTCAACCTTTTGACACTGCTTTAGAGGAATGATAGTTATCTATCTCCCCCAACACAGGCTCAAATCTTAGGAAACTCTCCCATATTTTCTCTGCGTATTTGTTAATCAGAGCCCGTGCCCCTCTTTTCAAGGCAATATGTGGTGTTGGTGCCCAGCACGATTCACATGGAGTCCTCTGAGAACTTCTGCATCCAGATAAATAATCTTAACGAAACACTCAACTTGACCCTCTCGTTGGCATCCGAGGGCGAGGATGTGATCCTGAATCAAGTGACGGTAAAAGGCAAAGATGTATTTGAATGTCTTCCTTTCCAGGTAAGTTTTTCTCCCTCTCTCCCTCTCCTTCCCTCTCTCTCTCTCCCTCCCACTCCCTCTCTTCTGCCTCTCTCTCTTTCTCCCCGCTCCCCCTCCCACCCCCTCTCTCTTGCAAGTTTTCTAATTCTAACCTACATTGCCAGACAGTGAACTTAGTGGTCCCTGAGTTCCAAAAGGTTGGTGATTCCTGTTCTAGACAAAATTTCTGTCCCACAGGAAATCCTTTCTTCTGACACTGGCCAGACAGGCAGCCTCCCGGACAGTGCAGGGCTGCAGCCTCATATCCCAAAACATCATGGGGGTGCAGGCTTGCATCCCAAAACAGTGCAGGGGTTCAGGCTCGCACCGCCTGCTATCAAAGTGGATCCTGGGCACTGCGTTGCAATGTAGAAATGGGAAGTGAAGCAACCAGCATAAAAGAAGGAGGAGGAGCAGGGAGAAGAGAGGGTGGGGCCCCTCCATTGCTATTGCAGCACTGGAGAGCTTACCTACCACCATCCAGATCCCTCGTTTTCCCCAAGCATTTCTTTCCTTACTTGCTCCATCGCGTTTCTTGCCATTGTGTGCACGGACGTAAAAGTTTGTGGGATTAAAAAATTCAATCAATTCCACCTTTGTGAGATCTTTTTCTTTCATGAAAAGTTGGAATTGATTGATTGAACTTTTTTTTTAGTCCCACAAACTTTTGTTTTCCTGCATATGATGGCAAGAAACGTGACGAAGAAATGTGATGGAGCTGGAAATCAGGTAGGCAAAGAAATGCTTTGGGAAAGCAAGGACCTTGCCGGTGGTGGGTGAGGCAAGCTCTTCTGCCCACAAAAACCTCATCTTTGATGGCTGACACCAAAAGGCAAAGCAAGAGCTGCCTGAGAGAATCCAGTCAACCTGGAAGTTGGAAATACTCTTCCTCCCCTACCCCACCCCTTTCCACCTGCCACATTCCCAAATGCATCGAAAAAGGGGCCGGGTGGTTAAGTGAGGAGCAGGAAGTCCTTTCCCCCCAGTGAGGGGGGGGAGAAGAGATGGCAAAAGAAGCTCCGTCTCACTCGACGTGCCCCAATGAAAGGCAGCAGCTTCCCTGCTCTGCCCTATCCAGCACTGGAAGCCAAGTGTCAACTACACACCCAGTCATCCATGCAGAGATCTGCTGGGCTGTGTGGGAGGCTACAGGGAAGGCAGGCAAGTGGGCTGGGCTGTGGGGATCCTGGGGAAGGCAGCAAAGCAGGCAAGCGGGTTGGGCATGGGGGCTGTTGGGAAGGCATGCAATCGCACTGGGCCACAGGTGCTGCTTGAGAGGCCGCAGGAAAGGCGGACAAGCAGGCTGGGCTGCGTGGGCCATGTGGGAGGTAGCTGGTGAGAAGCGAAGGATGACCCACCAGGCAGAGATCAGCCAGACCATATGGTTGAGGCAAGCACGAGAGAATCAGAGAGAAGCAACAGCAGCTATGCCATGGGCATGGTTCTAGGTGAGCAGCCTAGGCAGGTGAGGTGAGATAAGAAGTGACTGGGCAGGCAGAGTGGGTGGGGCCAGCCAGTGGTACAATTAGCCAGTTCTCTGAACTGCACAAAAATGTAACAACTGATTCATACAAACCGGTACAAAACTGTTGAATTCCACCTCTGGATAGAGGGAGTTGAAATCTTGGGTGAGAGCAGTGGTGGAATTCAATTATTTTTACTAGCGGTTCTGTGGGCGTGGCTTGGTGGGCATGGCAGGGGAAGGATACTGTAAAATCTCCAGTCAGAGCTGGTATTTGCTGGTTCTCTGAACTACTCAAAATTTCCGCTACCAGAACTGGTGAGAACCTGCTGAATACCATCTCTGGGTGAGAGTGACTATGTCATACTGGAATTCAACATAATGCAAACATAAGCAATAGAACATAATGATAACGATATTGCTCAAACCATTTGATTTTGTCTCTTTTCATCCCTGCAGATTCCCAAGGGGAGTAACATTCCAGACGTACCGGAAGGCATTTTCATGATGATAGCAAATGGGTTGATCGAGAGACAAAAGGTTTTCTTTCTTTTTCTTTTTTTTAATTTAAAAAACACTTTATTAAAGTTCAAGATATTAAAAAGTTTACAAAAAGGAAAAGATTAAAAAGATTTACAATAGTTTCTATAACAGAAATCATATTGACAACTTTCAATATCATTTTCTTGGAAGTACACTAAATAAATAAATGTATGCATAGAGTTTGAAAGGTTTTTTTTAGCATATTAACTATATTACTTCACAGTTCTTAACTAATGTTAATAAATAAAGCTATATCATCTTTATAGGTCACTAATTCAGGTAAAAAGGGAAAGAGAAAGGAAAAACAAAAGAAAAAAAGAATATCATATTGACAATATATGTATATATATATATCTATATATATCTAAAAGAAACATCTGAGGTATTCATAGACTATGTGCTGTAATTTAATATTCCGTAAATATGGGGGGGAGGAAGGGAACACATTTTTATCATTCATTATTGCATATTTCTACATATTTATAGTAAATCTGAGTAGTTATAAATCCTAATCTGGATGTCTATCTAAGTCTCACTTTTTTCGCTAGCCGTTCCTCAATTTCTACAACTTCTCTCTCATCCTATCTGTTTGCTAGTATTCCAATTTTATTTCCCTTTTTTCTTCTTTTTAAATTCTTTTTGTGACCTTTCTTTATCTTTCTTTCTTTCCTATTTTACTGTCTAACCATTAATACCACATATTCCAAATTAAATAATACTCTGAGTCCTCCTTATCCTTTTATTTCAACGTGAGCTTATCCATCTCTGCACATTCTAAAATTTTGTAAATTATAACATATTTAGATGGTGTAGTGGACATCTTCCAAACCTGCACCAATGCAATTCGTGCCGCCATTAGTATATGTATAATCAAATATTTAATTTTAGGGGGGTACTTTTGTTTAATGATTCCCAGGAGAAATAATTCCGGCCTCCACTCCAACCTGCAATGGATGATTTCCTCTAGCCATGTTTTTATCTTGGTCCAATATTTTTTAATTTCTGGGCATAGCCACCAGGCATGGAAGAAGGTACCTTGTGTTCTCTTGCACTTCCAGCAGTTCAAATTTAATTTAGGATATATTTTGGCAAGTCTGGAGGGTGCTAAATGCCATCTGTAAAGCATCTTATATAAGTTTTCTTTGTAGGCAACTGATTTTGTCATGGGGAGGTTTTTTTTTCTTCCCAGTCATCCAATTCAATATTGTATCCAAAATTTTTTGCCCACGCTAGCATCGGTCCTTTTACGATTTCCTCTTCTAGATCAGAATTTAGTAAATACTTATATAATTTTGACATTATTTTTTCTTCTGGTCCTAGCAATAATTTGTCTAATTGAGTTGTCTTTGGTCAAATCCGAATTCTTTTAAATCTTTTTTATATCTCATCTGTATTTGAAGATACGACCACCAATCCGTAATTATTCCTTGCATTTCTAGTTCTTGGGCTGTCTTAAGTCTCCCTTGATTATCCAAGATTTGATAGTATTTCAGTTTTTTACTAATGTCCATGGAATTTGGGTGAAACATTGCCTCCATGATGGATAACCAACCTGGAATTTTGATATAGTGATTTTTCCTAATTCCTTCCCAAGTTTTAATCAGAGATTCTCACAAGATGTGTCTATAAAAGTAGGAATGATTCTTATTCCTGGGTCCCATATGAAGGCATGCCACCCTATTTGCATGTCGTATCCTTCTAATGTTAGGATTCTCTTATTTTCTAATTTAATTCAATCTTTGATCCATATCAACGATGCTGCTTTATAATAAGTCTCCCAGATTGGGAGTCCAAAGCCACCTCTGCTTTTACTATCCTGTAAATAAATTGATTTAATTCATGCCCTTTCCCTGCCCATATGAATTTCATAGTCATTTTGTTTAGATCTTTGAAGAATTTTTTAATCTAATTTAATTGGAATAGTTTGGAACAGATATAATAATTTAGGTAGAACATTCATTTTAATTGTGGCTATTTTTCCTAGGAAGGAAACCTGTAGTTTGCTCCATTTTTTCAGATCTTTTCCTATTTGTTGTATCATTTTTATGTAATTTTTTTTTTTAAAGCTGAGCATCTTGCTCTTAGCCAAATGCCTAAATATTTAACTTCTTTAACAATTTGGAGACCCATTGCTTCTTCTAATTCCCTTTTATCTTTTGTTATTAAATTTTTAATAGCATTTTAGTTTTATCTTTATTAATTTTGAGGCCTGCTACTTCACTGAATTTCCCTATTTCCTGGAGTAATATCAGGCCACATTTTAGCAGGTCTTCAATAACAAATGCCATATCATCGGCAAAAGCCTGTAATTTGCATTCTTCCTTTTTAATTTGTGTTCCTTTTATTTCCTTATTTGATCTAATTCTTCTCAATAATGTTTCTAGTGTTAAAATGAAAAGCAGAGGTGACAGTGGACATCCCTGCCTGACCCCTTTCATTATTTCAAATGGTTTCGTTGTTTCCCCATTTATTAATACATTTGCTTTCTGGATAGAATAGATCGTTTCTATCATTTTCTCAATTCTTTCTCCAAATTTCATAAATTTAATCTGTTGTATCATAAACTTCCAATTAATGTTATCAAATGCTTTTTGTGCATCCAGGAAGACAAGGGCTACTTGGCTCCCTGGATGCATTTCATAGTATTCTAATATATCAATTATTGTTCTAGTATTATTTCTAATTTGTCTTGTTGGGAGAAATCCATTTTGATCAGGATGTATTCTATCGTTTAATATTTTCCTTAACTTGTTTGCCATTATGCTCATAAAGATTTTATAATCGGCATTTAAAAGAGATACCGGTCTGTAGTATTTAATTTGATTAGCATCTAAGCCCTCCTTTGGAATTAATGTAACATAGGCCCCCTTCCACGAATCTGGTATCTTTGTTTCCAACAATACCTCATTGCAAACTTCCAGCAGTACACTTTCTATTGATTCCCCTATTTTTTTATAAAGTTCACCTGGTAAACCGTCCGGGCCTGGGGTTTTATTGTTTTTTTGTCTTTTAATTGCTTCCTTTAGTTCGGTTAATGTTATTTCCTTATTTAATATTTCCTTTCTTTCTTTCTTTCAATAGTGGGTACAATGGTTCTTCTTTCAACTACTCATTTATTTTCCTTGTTTCTATTGTTTCCTGCCTATACAGATTCTCAAAGTATTCTCTCACAATTTCTTTTTTCTTTTCCATATTGGTTTCTTCAATGCTATTTTTATCTAATAGTTGGTATATGGTTTTCTCTCATTTTCTTTTTTTAATTTATAGGCCAGCCATCTACCAGGTTTGTTTGCATATTCAAAATAATTTTGTTTTGTATCAATATATAAAACTCCTTGCTAAGTCCTCCTGTTCTAAAATGTTCAATTTGTGTTTTGTTAATGCCAAATTATTTCTAGCTTGTTCTTTCCTCGGGTCTTTTTGTAATTTATCTTCTATTCTCTTTATCTCCCCTAATAATGTATTATGGTTCCCCCATTTTTCTTTATTTCTTTTTGCCATATAGGCTACTGTTATTCCTCTTTTAGAATTTGTGGATTTAATGTCCATCTGCCTTTTTTCCTCATTTGTCCTTTTCATGTTATTTTAAGTGGATTGTGATCTGTCCAGGTATTTGGCATTATTTCTATTTTTCCAATGTCTTTGAATAAGTCTCTATTTACCCAGGCCATATCTATTCTCGACCAAGATTTATGCGGGTTGTAGAAGAAGGTGAACTTAGTTTCTCCTGGATTCAGTTTTCTCCATACATCCAATAAGTTCAATTCTTCCAACATTTCAAAAAATGTCTTTGGTAGTGTGTTTCTTTTCTTTTTGCACTTTTTTTGCTGGCGTAGTCTTTTCAGATGTTTGTGACTGCATTATAATCTCAAATTATACGTATGTTTTGATTTCCTATTTCAATAAGTTTGTTATGTATGGTTTTATAGAACTCACTTTGATTTTTATTAGGCGCATATATCCCTACCAATAGAATACTTTTATTTTCTACAGATATTTCCAGCATCAATATCCTCCCTTTTGTATCATTATATATTACCTTAGAAACTATTTCTTCCTTAATATATATTGCTACCCCTCTTTTTTTTCTTCTGCTAATGTTGTATATAATCTTTCTAACTTTTTATTTTGTAAGTATCGTTCGTCTTATTTCTTGATGTGCACTTCTTGGAGGCAAAGTATATTAGTCTTCTGTTTCTCTATTTTAGATAATATTCTTCTTCTTTTTGTTGGTATATTTAATCCATTCACATTTATCGACAAAAGTTTCAGTCCCCGTTCCATTTTTATGTCTTGTCTTGTCTCAGGAAATCTTTATCCCTCCAAATTCCTAAGATAAGTAGATAAACACTACAAAGGCTTCCATACGAAATTTCTTTATTGGATTATATCAGGCATCCTCAAAATATAACTCACAGTTATGTTGAGATTCATCTAATGTCCAATCTAATGTCCTCTTCATAGTGTGAAAAGATAGTTATCTTCATCCCATAATGATACAGCAAAGCAAGACTCCAGCACGATGCTAGTCCAGGCAAGAATGAATAAAAACTTCCCCCAACCCAACCAGAGGTCAATTCAGTGACCAGTCAGGATTACAGATGTAACCACATGACATGAAATACATCTCCCATGAGGCCTTAACTACATTTCCCATGAGGCATTCCCTCAAGGGGACAGCTCCCATTCCCAAATTAACTAAGCTGCCAAACCAGCATACTATATACTGTCTGACCAGCACACTCCCCACCTGGAACTATAAATTCCACTACCAACTAACTATCAACTAAAGGAAACATTAGATAGTAATATAGCATCAAACAATGCAATAATGTGGTAGATACAAAGTATGCAAAGCTTGAGGTTCAATCTTCAAGTTCAGCTTTTCTCCGCAGCAACACCAGGTCAGTGAGCGGTCTGGTGTAGAGTTTCTTGGTGAAAGTCTGTGGGTCGCAGGAAGAATCTTGCGACCTCACTGTCTGGACCTCAATTTGGTGGACTAGTCCATCAGAGCTGGGTAGGACTTGATGCACAAGTCCCATGGGCCATGAATTCTGATGCACATCCTTGCCTTTTAGCAAGACAAGATCGGTTCGGTTCTTTGGTCTTCCATTTATGGTGGTTTTGTAGAATAGACAGGTACTCTTGCTTCCAATGGTTCCAGAAGGTGTTGGTAAGCCGTTGAAATGGATGTTGCGAAGACATTTGCCTGGGATGGGGCCTGCAGCCTATCAACACAAACTATTCCTGTGATTACCCATCTTAGTTCTGTCTTGATGGCAAATGGGGAGCCTCTCAGGCCTTTGACTACTTCATTGTAAACTAAAATATCAGGTGTGTCTACTCCCAGCAAAAGCAGAATCTCGGCTTCAGGAGCTAAAGCGGGAAAGTGATGAGCCATGTGCTTCAGGTGAGGTATGTTACTTGCTACCTCTGGTGTTGCAATCTGGCTGTGGTCATCTGATATCCCATCCCATTCTGACACAGGCAGCAGTGCGAACTATGAGCTCCCATCTAATGACCCTATATAGAGTCCAGTAGCTTTCCTCCCTGCCGTGCATTGTGGTACGGTGCACGTTGATATTGTGAAGTGCACTTCTTCCTTCTGAACATCAAAGAGGTCAAAGAATGCGGACCTGGCTAGTGAGCGGGTGCTCTGAGGATCCAGTATTACATACATCTTCATGGCTTCTTCTGGGCGTCCATTGGGGTAGACGTTGGCTAAACAGATCTGATGACATGAGCGAGGGGATAGTGTGTTACCACATACTGCTATGCAGAGGACACTCACTGCTGGCTCCGGGTGTGCTTCAGTAGCATGCTGAGACTCCCCGGTCGAGGGAGGGTTTGGAGTTGTCTGCTGTGGTGGCTCAAAGTCTGGATGAAGAATGGCTGGGTGCTTGTTGCTGTTGCATAAGTAACATTGCACCTTAGCTGAGCAGTCTTTGGCCATGTGTTCTGTAAACTCGCAACACTTGTAGCAGAGTTTATACTCCCCTATCAAAGCTTAAATACCTTGCATCTGTTCAGCGAGTTCCAAGACTTGTGGAGTGGACAAATCTGGTCCTTCTTTGTACTCAGAAGTCTATATTGGGTTGTCTCTGACGGGTTTTCGCCCATATTTACGGGTGAGGTAGTGACCTTCATATTGTGTATAGACACAAGTTTTTTTTTTCTTGCAATTTGGGCTACACCCTTGGACAGTATAGAGTTTTGGTTATCTCCTTTGTCAGTTAGGATCGGTCTTTCTCTCATGATGAGGTTTTGAGGGTCGTTGTACCGGTCTGCAAGGAAAGTGACAAATTGTTCAAGAATAGAAAAAGGGGTTCTTTTCCCAGGAACCATGCTTTGTAGGCTTGAGATACCTTGATCCATTCCTCTATTAGTTGCATTGGTAGCTTTTTATTTTATTTACAAGATTTATATGCCGCGCCCCTCTCCCTGCGGGACTCAGGGTGGTGTACAGCCGTTAAAAAATACAATAACAACACAATAATTAAAAACAATTAAAAAGATTAAATATCGTGGCTGAATAATAAAAACGAGACAAGGGTTTAAAAATAAGGACTAAAACCAATTAAAACCGAATTTAAAACCCCATAAAACCCTAGGCCAGACCGGCTTGATGAAATAAATAAGTTTTTAACGCATGCCGGAAGGTCAAAAGATCAGGGATGATCCTCATCTCCGGAGGTAATTCGTTCCAGAGGGAGGGTGCCCCCAAAGAGAAGGCCCGCACCCTCGGGGTTGCCAGCCGTCCAGCCAGCAGCACCCCGAGGAGACCCACTCTATGGGAGCACACTGGCCGACAGGAGATTGATAGTGGCAGTAGGCGGTCCCGTAAATACCCAGATCCCAAGCCATGGAACGCTTTAAAGATGGTAACTAACACGTTGAAACGCACCCGAAAGACCACTGGGAGCCAATGCAGCTCGTGCATGAGTGGCGTAACATGAGAGCTCCGAGAAGCCCCCCAAACCACCCACGTGGCCGCATTCTGCACCAGTTGGAGCTCTTCAAGGGAAGCCCCATTTAGAGAAAGTTGGCATAGTCTAGGCGGGAGATAACGAGAGTGGATGTGACTGTGCGAAGTGCATCCCGATCCAGAAAGGGCCGCAACTGGTAGATCCTACGGACCTGATAAAAAGCCCCCCTGGTGACGGCCGCTATATGTTCTTCTAACGACAGCCGTACATCCAGGAGGACACCCAGATGGCGCACCCTGTCTCTGAGGGCAAGAATTTCGCCCCCCCCCCAGCCAGTGATGGAACTAACTGGCTGTATCGGGGTGCTGGAAAGCACAGCCATTTGGTCTTAGCTTGGTTGAGCTGAAGCCTGTTCCGCCCCATCCAACCTCGCACAACCTCCAGGCACCGGGTCATCACTTCAACGGCTTCGTTGGGGTGGCCTGGGGTAGAAATGTACAGCTGAGTATCATCAGCGTACTGATGAAACTCTAACCCAAAGCCACGGATGATCTCACCCAGTGGCTTCATATAAATGTTGAACAGTAGGGGCGAGAGCACCAACCCCTGAAGAACCCCGCAGATCAGGGGCCTTGGGGTCGATCTCTGCCCCCCTGCCAACACAAATTGCGAACAGTTGGAGAGGAAGGAAGAGAACCACTGTAAAACAGTGCCTCCCACCCCCAACAATGAACAATTTTCATTTTGAACAATTTTGAACAATGGTATGTTGCGTCCTGAACTGGTTTAGACAGACAAGTCCTGGAAGAGCGGGATATCCTTGTGCGCTCTGTAGCTCTGTAAGGGAGGCAGAAAAGTCCCATAATGTCTCAGAGTCGCTAGGACTGATGACAGGGAAGTTGTTGATACAGTCCAAAAACGAGGACTCCATCAGTTAGCTGCACCATACTTACGATTGAGCATATTAAAAAGATTGCTCAAGGGCGATGGCTGGGTCTCTTACGTAGGATGAATAGATTTTCTTTACTAATGCGGAACAGAACATATCCCCAGCCAATCAGAACACAGCCAAACCCCCAACCAATGAGAACCCCCACCCACCCAATCAGAACACAGCCAAGCCCCCACCCAATCAAGTCACACCCCCACTAGCAGTTAAAAAGAAGCAGCAGCTGCAAGCTCACATTACTCCGAGAAGCACAAGGCCGAAGACACAAGCCTGAAGATGGTGAATGAGACTTCATCGAAACGTTGCCTAGATACTTCCAATTCTATGCGGGAGAAAACCCGAAGAACCAAAGATCCACATACAAATACCCATGAAAACCTAAGAAAACAAATATTGTACCTCTACGGGGAGGAAACCCACCATCTGACCAGGACTTACGAAAAACTTGAAGTCCAAAGAGCTTCCATTTTATGTGACCTCGCATTCCTACGGAACTGCCGAGATCAAAATTTAATCCCCATAAACTTCCAATTGAAATTCCACACCAACACAGCAGCCACCAAACGCATCCTAAAAAGAACAGAATTGGCCCCAATTAGAAATGAACTTCACAGAAGATTACTCACCTAATCCAAAAAGAAACCCCAACCAAAATCCAAGACAGAGAACAAGAAAATGGCAAAGCCCTCCTCCCATATATAAAAGGCACTACAGACAAAATCAGCAAGATCCTCCAAAAACACAACATTAAAACAGCATTCTGCACAAACAGAAAAATATCCACCATCCTAAGAAACCCTAAAGACAAAATTGAGTTAGAAAACCAAGGAGTATACGAAATCCCGTGCACCTCCTGCCCCACCACATACATCGGACAAACTAACAGAAGAATAAGTGCACGCATTGAAGAACACAAGAACTCAATCAAAAAAGAAGAACCAACCTCTTCCTGGTCCAACACCTCAAAGCCATAGGACATAAGATTGACTTTAAAAATACCAGAACTATCGTCAAAACCGAACACTTCAACAACAGCATAATCAGAGAAGCCATAGAGATAGAAAAACGCCCACACAGCATGAATAAACGAGATGACACCTCCCGCCTACCAGCCATTTGGAAACCCGTTCTCATTAACAAATGAGTACCTAACATGAAGAACGACACCAGACCCACACCCACGAAGGCCACACAAGAAACTACCACCAAACTTCCATGTAAAAAGCAGACTCACACTCACACAGAAGATGAGACACGACCCCAATCCAGAAGCCGCACCACAGCTGCATCACTACTTACTTCAAACCCCCCAACCCATACATGAAGCGAACTGACGCCCACCATGAAGATGTAGCATGACCACGAATGCGAAGCCAAACAACAGGATCACAGCTCACCAGCTCAAATCCCCCAGCAACTAAGACTAACCTGAGTACAACTAAGCCCCCACTGGAACAGAACACACCCTCAGCCAATCAGAACACAGCCAACCCCTCAACCAATCAGAACACAGCCAAACCCCCAACCAATGAGAACCCCTCCACCCAATCAGAACACAACCAAGCCCCCACCCAATCAAGTCAAACCCCTGCTAGCAGTTAAAAAGAAGAAGCAGCTGCAAGCTCACATTACTCCGAGAAGCACAAGGCTGAAAACACAAGCCTGAAGATGATGAATGAGACTTCATTGAAACGTCGCCTAGATACTTCCAATTCTATGCGGGAGAAAACCCAAAGAACCAAAGATCTCTCTCTCTCTCTCTCTCTCTCTCTCTCTCTCTCTCTCTCTCTCTCTATATATATATATATATATATATATATATATATATATATATATATATATATATATATATATATATATATACTTTGTATTACAACACCCTGTTAAGCCCCAATTAAGGGAGAAAGCATACTGCTTTCTTTTCTGTCTTTCGGCTCATCACCAGAGACCATATCGACAGAAAGCTATTTGTTTCGTTGCCTTTTGTTTACATGTGTGTAAGGTTTTTAAGCTGATAATTTTAAATAATAAATAAGGGAGACTAG
This sequence comes from Bungarus multicinctus, assembly GCA_023653725.1. Classification (NCBI taxonomy): domain Eukaryota; kingdom Metazoa; phylum Chordata; class Lepidosauria; order Squamata; family Elapidae; genus Bungarus; species Bungarus multicinctus. The sequence continues at coordinate 8,875,156 of CM042834.1, read as the reverse complement.
TATAGATCTATTTCGAGCTAGTTAGCTCTCTTCAGCTAGCCATACCCTTACTGGGATTCGAACCAGGGAAGTATTACATGTGAGGCAGTTGTAATTGCCACTACACCACTGGCTCTCTCCTTATCAGCTCAGGCAGGGGAATAAGTATATACTTTGTATTACAACACCCTGTTAAGCCCCAATTAAGGGAGAAAGCATACTGCTTTCTTTTCTGTCTTTCGGCTCATCACCAGAGACCATACCGACAGAAAGCTATTTGTTTCGTTGCCTTTTGTTTACATGTGTGTAAGGTTTTTAAGCTTACTGGTTCGAATCCCAGTAAGGGTATGGCTAGCTGAAGAGAGCTAACTAGCTCGAAATAGATCTATACTAGTCTCCCTTATTTATTATTTAAAATTATCAGCTTAAAAACCTTACACACATGTAAACAAAAGGCAACGAAACAAATAGCTTTCTGTCGGTATGGTCTCTGGTGATGAGCCGAAAGACAGAAAAGAAAGCAGTATGCTTTCTCCCTTAATTGGGGCTTAACAGGGTGTTGTAATACAAAGTATATACTTATTCCCCTGCCTGAGCTGATAAGGAGAGAGCCAGTGGTGTAGTGGCAATTACAACTGCCTCACATGTAATACTTCCCTGGTTCGAATCCCAGTAAGGGTATGGCTAGCTGAAGAGAGCTAACTAGCTCGAAATAGATCTATACTAGTCTCCCTTATTTATTATTTAAAATTATCAGCTTAAAAACCTTACACACATGTAAACAAAAGGCAACGAAACAAATAGCTTTCTGTCGGTATGGTCTCTGGTGATGAGCCGAAAGACAGAAAAGAAAGCAGTATGCTTTCTCCCTTAATTGGGGCTTAACAGGGTGTTGTAATACAAAGTATATACTTATTCCCCTGCCTGAGCTGATAAGGAGAGAGCCAGTGGTGTAGTGGCAATTACAACTGCCTCACATGTAATACTTCCCTGGTTCGAATCCCAGTAAGGGTATGGCTAGCTGAAGAGAGCTAACTAGCTCGAAATAGATCTATACTAGTCTCCCTTATTTATTATTTAAAATTATCAGCTTAAAAACCTTACACACACACACACACACACATATATATATATATATATATATATATATATATATATATATATATATATATATATATATATATATATATATATATATATATATATATATATATATATATATATGTTAACTTTAATAATCAACAATAATAATGTATTAATAGAGGGAAGTAGTTATTGTAATTATAAGTAGAAACAAAAACTTTGATATAAATAATAATTGATATTAATCTAAAAGTGTAAATTCATATAAGCAAATTCTTTACTGTTCATCACATATCAGGCTTGCTTCCATTATCAGTTCTTCAGTCTCTTTCTCACAATGGTGATCGCCTGCAATCTGCACAGTCATTCATCCACACTGTTTCTCCACACTTATCAATTCAACTTTCACAGTCGGAGTTACACAGTCAATCTCAGTCTTGAAAGGCAGTTTTTTCAGATAAGAGCTTACTTCTTGCCTCTTCTTCTTGTCTAGTCTTATTTTTCTGCCTTTGATCCTCCTTTTCTCAAATTGCCACTTTGCTCCTCGAGCCGGAGGGTAAGAAAAACAAGCCGCTGCTGCCTAGTTTCAGCACTTGCCCCTTCCACTCTGAAGTGTTCTTCATTTAGACTGCTTTCTGACCCAACTCCACAACTGATTTTCCAGACTCTATCACATCGATAACTTGCCTGTTGTCACCAGTTCACTGTTGTCTCTCTTTCCTTCCTTCTTCTGTCAGCTCATCGTGTCTCCAAGTCTGCCCTAGGGCCAGCTTCTTTCACTTCAAACTTCGGGCTCTCTTCCTTGTCCAGCTGGGGACCACAATCTTCCAAGCTGTCTCTCAGAGTTTCCCCTCACTTTTCTGGTCCCTCTGGGATCGAGCGCTGCCTCGATTGACCGCCCAAAGTGAAAGTCTCGATATAGGGAACAGAGCAAAGCTCCCCTGCACTGCCACAACATGACACGATGTCACCGGAAGTGGTTGGCAAGCGGGGTCGGTGGGGCCAGCCAGTGGCACAATTAACTAGTTCTCCGAACTGCACAAAAATTTAACAACTGGTTCATCTGAACCAATCTAAAACTGTTGAATTCCATCTCTGGATAGAGGGAGTTGAAACCTTGGGTGAGAGTGACCATATCATACTGAAATTCAACATAATGCAAACACAAGCAATAGAACATAATGATAACGATATTGCTTAAACCATTTGATTTTGTCTCTTTTCATTCCTGCAGGTTCCCAGGCAGAGAAGCATTTGGCCCCCATCGGAAGCCATTCTTGTGATGAGAGCAAATGGTTTGACCCAGAATTTCTGGAGCCACAAAAAAGTGCAGATTGGGCAGCCAAAGAATCTGGTTTTCATTCAGACAGACAAACCAATCTACAGAGCAGGACAGCAAGGTAAAGGGTGACGCTAGGGGGAAACCCTTTCAAACCCTTATTGTTGCAATGTTTATAGGTTTTATTTTACAAATTTTAGAATTTTCATTTCTTAGCCAGGCAATTAAGTGAGTCACACCAGCTTTTACAACCTTTCTTCCCTCAAGTTGTTAAGCGAATCTTTTACAACCTTTCTTCCCTCAAGTTGTTAAGCGAATCACTGCATTTGTGAAGTGAATCATGCAGTTGTGAAGCAAATCTGGCTTCCTTTCTTGATCCCATTGTCGGAAGCCGGTTGGGAAGATTGCAAATGGTGATCACATGATTCCCAGAAACTTGTACCCAGTGGTCGGATTCAAATAATTTAACAATCGGCTGCCTTAATGACCGGCTAGGTAGGCATGGCTGAGTGGGCATGTGACTGGGTGGGCATGGTCAACTTGATTGGTGTCATCTTAGGAAATTTTTCCTTAGTCCAATTCACAATAAAATAGTGCAATAAAATAGCATTCTTCCAATATTTAGGACAGGATAGCAGATTTGGAAGGGCCTTGGAACGCGTAATTATCGGCACAGGAGCCAAAAAAGGTTAGCCACCACTGGGCTAGAAGATCTCCAAGGTCCCTTTCAACTGCTATTCTATTCTGTTCTGTTCTGTTTTATTCTATTCAGCAAAACAGAAGGAAATGCAAGAGGCCACAACAAATTTCCAAAGCACCTGGGCAGGACAAGAAGCAATGGGTGGAAACTAATCAAGGAGTGAAGCAACCTAGAATTAAGATGAAATTTGTCAGAGTATATTCATGAACTGGAATAGAGCTTAGTAACAAGATCAGCCAATGAGAGCTGAATTGAGGGCTGAAACTTAAAGAGAAAATCTGGGCATGGTTTATTTCTGTTCTGTGCTCAGCTCTAAAGTGAAAGAAAGACTAACTTGCTTGCTTGCTGAAAACGAGAGCTCTGCTCTGAACCTGTAACATATCTGCTTCTGTTTGAGTTTGCTCCGTATTGGAGAAATCTACAACTGGTATTGTAAAATTTACTTCATATATTTATAAAGAAGTTAAATGAAGCCTCAGCCATCTGTGTTTACTTTTCTGGTGCTGAATTTACGCTGCAATACTCTGAACAAAATTTCTTTCTTTCTTTCTTTTTAAACAAGTTTTATTCAATTTTTCCAAAACAACATAAAAAAAGCTCTTTTCAGTGTACAACATAATTCCAAAACTGCTTTTACATGCAAATATAACAGTAATTATATATTCATTTTTACATTCTGTCTTGTCCATTTTTAACTTAATTCTATTATTACTTCTCCATTTCAACTTTTATATAAGAAAAGAAACAAACACATTAATTCTGTTAAGTGATATTACTTTCATTCTAAGCTTCTTCTCAATTCATTTCAATTTATTTCAGATATATTTTTTAAACATTAACATTTCTTTTAAGCATGGCCTTTTCCAAAGTACTCTTTTCTCATTTAAATCACTAGTAGTTTCCATATCTTCATACTTGTTCCCTTTTAATTCGTTTTTAACTTGTCAAATTTGCAATTCCATCGCATATTCTTTTCATAAAGTCTAGATTAATACAAGTTTTTCACATAAAACAAAACATAAATTTCCCCTCCCCTTTTACTAGTTTGGGGTGTCACCTCAGTGGTTTAAGCATGCCTTAATTCCCTCATCTGTAATTCCAATTAAACATCTATTTACTTAGTTATAGTAATAATCAATCCCTAGAAAAATAAACTACTTTACATTGTACTTTTCAGTCAGATTCTGCAATGTATTTTTTCCCTTTACTTCCATAAAATTTTATTTATGGTATCAAAAAAATAAAATAAAAGTAAAAAAGAAAGAAACAATCCATTTTGCTTGGTCACTGATATTAATCTCATTTTTAAACCTCCTCACAATTTATTTCAATCAATATATATAATAAACATTAACCTTTCTTATAACAATAAAAATAAGAAAATGCATTCATCTTCTAAAAAGATATTGGTGCCCCTCCCTCCTCTCAATAAACTATATTTTATAATTTGTAATTGCAAAGTACATTATTACCCCTCATATCCATGCGGAATCCCCTCTTAATTCATTAACCATTGTCCCGATGTATTCTAGGTAAAGAAAATTTTTCCTTTATTTTACAATTCCCATATTTATTTCTTTCCTGTTCCTGTTCCTCATTACCTCTCTTCCCTTTTGTTTTTCCAAATTTTTTCTCCCTCTGATTTATATCCCTCTCTCTATATATATTTTCCTTCCCCTTTTACTTTTCTGCTGTTTCTTTGTTTTTCTGATTTTTATAAATATTCCCTATTTTAGTTACTTTTTAAAATCTCCCATTTTTAACCCCCCTTCTTTTTCCTCGTCTTTGTGGTGTTCTTTGTGTTGATTGTCTATTTAAGATGGCTTCTTCTTGAACTAACTCCTCCTTCTCTGAGATTTCTTCTTCATATTCTTCAATCGCCATTTCCATAGCTTTTAACTCAGAGGCAAGTGATTCACCTCTTGCATGTAGTAGTTCTTTCAAAATTTTAAGTTCCATTTTTAGAGCCCACAGAGATATCATCAGTACACACTCTTATATCTTATAGTCATTAAAATCCACCAATCACCAATCTTTTTCTTTTTTCTTCTTCAAACTTTCTGGATTAACAACTATTCCCGAACTGGGTTTATAGCAAAATCACCAATCAGTCCAACAGTCCATATTTTTTCTTTTGTTCTAATTAATTTTCACTTTTTAGGGTACTTGTTATATTGTTTCAATATTTCCTTTTCATTGTATCAGATCCGATTAATAGAGAAATAGGAACTTTCCCTTTTTCAGCTTAAATTTTTGTCCACCAGATGGCACTCTCCATTATACAATGTCCTCCCCTCCCCCTCCTCTCCCGTTTTATTATTCGGGGCTTTCCAAACCTCGGTATTCCAAACCAATAAAATGTTCAATTTAAATATTTCCCACTTCTTTTTGAAAACTCCTAAGTCCAGCTTTAAATTGTGCTTGTTTGTTAGCAATGTATTTTAATCTTCCAATCCTGGTTTGAAGCCCTGCTCAGCTGTCAAAGATATTATCACTTTTTTTTCCTTTCTTGTTAAAAATCCACCACTTTCCTATTCTTTCATAAAAATTCTTAAAATACCGTCCTGGAATACCTTTTAATTAATTGTTGCGCCAAGTTGCCCAGTTCTTATGTTATCCACCTCTTTCTTCTCTCCTGCACAAATCTTAGTCCAGTTAAGTCCTCCTCTTCAGGGTGGCCATTTTAGACCACCGCTCAGTCATCTTCAGGGGGAAAAATTGCCTAGTCCAGGGAGGGGGGATGCGGCTCCCCTCGACCTATCTGGCGGCTTCCCCTTACTCCATTGCCCTTCCGAGGCAGCTTCAGCCCCTAATCACAGTGATTGGGGCTCTCCAATGAGAGAGCACGGACCGAAGCTGCGGACAGTTGCAGTCCCTGGTCCGTCGATGAGAAGGACTTTATAAGCCGCTGGCATTGTTAGCTTATATTTGTCCATAATTTCTGCAATTTATCCAAATCTATCCCATATCCAAAATTTTTCCCCCATGCAATCATTGTTTCTTTAATTTGCTCTTCTTCTAATTTCATTCCCAATAAATAACCATATAATTTTTTAATCATCCTCTCTTCAGTGCCTGTTAAGATTTTATCTAATTCAGTCAATTTTTTATAGAACCCATCCATCTTACTATCTTTTTCATATCTTGAATGTATTTGCAAATATGAATACCAATCTATATTTATCCCTTGTTCATCTAATTCTTGCTTCATTTTGAGTTCACTCTTTTCATTTAAAATTTCCTCATATCTAATAATATATTCCATTTTAAAAACATTTGGATATGCAAATGTATCTATTGTTGATAACCAGACTGGTATTTTCATATAATGGTACTCCCTTACTTTCCCCCATACTGTTAATAAAGCACCCCTGATATAATGTCTCCGGAAGTATCCATGTGCCTTACTTTTATTATACCCTAGAAATATATGCCACCCCAATTGCAGATCATGGTCTTCCAATGTTAACAGTCTAATGTTTTTCAATACAATCCATTCTTTCATCTACATCAATATTACTGCCTGATAATATAATTCCCAATTGGGTAATCCAACACCTCCTCTCGATTTTATGTCCTGCAACAATTTTATCTGAATTCTTGTCTTTTTTCCTTGCCAAATAACTTTCAGCATCATTTTATTTAAGTTCTCAAAATATTTTTTCCTCAATTTTATTGGAATCATCTGGAATAAGTATAGTATTTTTGGCAGTGTGTTCATTTTAATCATCGCTATTCTCTCTGTTAAGGATAGTTGTAAAGTTTTCCATTTTTCAATGTCTGTCGCAATTTATTGTTTCAGTCTGTCATAATTATCCTCTTTAAAAGTTCCACATCTTGCTGTCATTTGTCATCCCTTGCTGTCATCCCTAAGTATTTCACTTTTTTGTGATCTGGATATTTAATCTGTCCATTAATATTTTCTTTTGTTTTTCTCTCATATTCTTCACTAGAATCTTAGTTTTTTCCTTATTTATTTTCAATCCTGCAACCTCTCCATATTGTTCTATCTTTTCTATTAACGTAGGGCCTGTTTCCAATGGTTCTTCCAGTATAAAAACCAGATCATCTGCAAATGCTTGTAATTTATACTCCAACTTTTTTATTTTCATTCCCTTTATTTCTTAATTTTCCTAATATTTCTATTCAATACTTCCAGAGTTAATACAAATAACAATGGCGACAGCGGACATCCTTGCCTAGTTCCTTTTTGAATATTAATATTGTCTGTCAAATCTCCATTTATCATTACTCTTGCTGTTTTCTTGTTGTATATTGCCTCAATTGCCTTAATAAATCTATCTCCAAAGCCCATTTTCTCCAGTTGTGACAGCATAAATTGCCAGTTAATATTGTCAAAAGCTTTCTGTGAATCTAGGAAGACCAGAGCCATTTGTTTCTCTGAATGTGCTTTGTAGTATTCCAGTGTATTCAATATCATCCTGATATTGTTTTTTATTGGTCTCTTAGGCAGAAATCCATTTTGATCTGAGTATATAAAGTGATTCAAATACCTTTTAAGTCTTTCTGTCATTATTGAAGCAGATATTTTATAGTCTGCATTTAGCAGGGATATTGGTCTATAATTTTTGATTTGTTATAGATCAGTATCTTCCTTTGGTATGAGTGTAACATACCAAAGGACTTTCCCTTCTGCAATTGTCTTTTGCTCATATAATTTCTCATAGTACTTCTGCACTATTTTTTTCTTTTCTTCACTTCCATAACATAACATTCCATTTTCGTCTGTTAATTATGCTATTCTTTTTGATTCCCTCTCTTTTTTCAGTTTGTATGCTAACTATCTACCTGGCTTATGTGCATTTTCAAAAAAGTTCTGTTCAGTTTTCCTAATTTTTTGTGCCACTTCTTCTTTTTCCATTAGTCCCATTTTATGTTTAATTATATCCATTTGATTTTTAAGATTTTTATGCTGTGGGTTTCATTGTAGTTCCTTTTCCAATTTCTTATAGTCTTCTTCTAAGATCTGTTGTGTTTGTCTTTTTTAAATATTCCTTCTTCTTGTATAAGTTATAATCATGCCTCTGGTATAAGCCTTCATAGTATCCCATACATTTTGTAGTAAAGTTTCCTCCTTTTTATTTTCTTTAAGAAAGAAAGGCAATTCTTTCTCCATGTTATTAATGAATTCCTTTTCCTTCAAGATTGAATTATTAAAAGTCTATCTTGACCTTTTCTTTTGTCCCTTCCATTTGACCCATATTGGATTGTGGTCCGCCCAAGTACTTATTTCAATATTAGCTTCTTGTATATTTGAAATTAAATCCATTGACATCCAAATCATATCTATTCTTGACCACGATAAATGTCTATTGGAGTAAAATGTATATTGTTTATTCTTACTATTCAATTCTCTCCATATATCTTTGATGCTCAATTCCTCAGCCATCTGAAAGAAAGATTTTGGCAATGTATTTCTATTTTTTTAATTCACTTTCTGTGTTTTATAGTCCAATTCTGTATCTACAATAGCATTAAAGTCTCCAAGAATGCATATCTTATCGTATTCCAATTCAATTATCTTATTATGTAGTTTTTTGTAAAATTCTTCTTGTTATTTGGTGCATATATTGCTATTAAAAGCATATTTTATTTATTTATTTATTTCTAATACTTATATACCGTCCTTCTCCTGAAGGACTCAGGGCGGTGCACAGCCAATCACAGACCCCAATACACTGTACAAAAGTTAAAAACAGATCAAATAATTTAGGCTGTTTAAAAATATTTGCCCCTCCCCCGTAAGATAATTAAAATCCAAATATTCAAAACCAATTAAAACGTAAGACAAAATTAAAAATCCTATATCAGCCTAGGCCAGCCAGTTATTGTCTGTTATTTCCATCATCAATATTCTCCCTTCTTCATCTGTAAAAATAGTTTGGCTTTAATTGTATTCTTAATATGTAAGACTACTCCTCTCTTATTTTGTTGAAATGTCTTTTCCTTTTTAATAGCCGAATTCAATCCATTTATGTTTATGGAGATTAATTTCTTTTCTTCTTACATTATTTATACTTTATATGTAGGTTTATTGCTCTTGTTCTTTGTTCTCTTGGTTTTTTAAGTTCCACGTTACCAACTGCTGCTGCTCCTTCTTGTCCTCTTTCTTCTCTTTTTTCTTTATCCATTTCTTTAAGCATCTCCACTCATATTTTAAGTTCCTCCTCTCTTGCTCTCTCTTCTTTTCCTCTGAAATATTCATCATAAAATAATCCCTCTTTCTCAACTGAATCCAATCTATGTCTATGTTCTTGCCAAATGAACACCAAACCTTCAGGAATCAGCCATCTATAGTTCACTTCTTTCTTGATAAGAATCTTTGTCAGGAATTGATGTTCTCTTCTCAAATCTTTCATTTTCCTTGATACTTGTTTTAGGACCTTAATCTCCTTTCCTGTATACAAGAGGTCATCTCTTGCTTTCTGTAGTATCTCTGTTCTGATTGTTTACTTGATTGTTTACTTTACCGGAATACTTCATCCATTCCATCCATCGTTTTTTCTTTAGATATCCCCAAGGCTCCTGCCAGAATTTCTGTCATAATTTCTGCGAGATTTTCTCCTTTTTCCTCCTCAATATTTTGAAATCTTAAATAGAAATCAGCCTTGTCCATCTCCCAGGGTATCATCCCTTTCCCCTTTTTGTGCTTAATTGCTGTCAGTCTGTTATCTATTTCTCCTACTTTCTTCTCTGTCTGTTCACCTCTTTCTTCCATTTTTTGCATTCTTTCTTCATTCTTCATCATCATTTGTTGTGTGTTTTCCATTTTGTCTTTCATCCTTCCCATCTTCTCTTCCATTTTCCAATTCTATCATCTGTATGCTTCCATTGGTCTTGTATTGCTTGCAATATTAAATTTAATTCTTGCATTGAAACTTCTTTTTCCTTCTCTCCTGTTGCACCATGGTTGTTATGGATCATTGGCCAGCTGGGCTCAGCGATGAGGAGGCGGGGATCGATGATCCAATGGCAGTTGTTTTTCTCATCTCAAGCTAATTATAATCCACTCGCAAAGATCAAAAATAAAATCTTCAGGTTCTTCTCTATCTTAATCCAATTACATTAAAAGTGAGTGAAGAAAAAAGATTTAAGGGAAAAAAGAAAAATTAAAAATAAAGAAGAAAATATATAAAAAGGGTATTCAAAAATCTGATTAAAAAGAGGAAAAAGAAAAATAGTTCAAAAATACAAATCCACCAACTTCTAAGGAAGAAGAGAGAGAGAGAAAAAACAAAAATATCCAACTGTAAATCCATTTGTTAATAATAAAATAAAGAAAAAAAAACAGTGTTCCAAATTCAAATGTTAAAAGGCAAAGAGGCCCAAGGCACACATCAGCAGAAAAAATAAAATAAGCAAACAAAAAAAGAAACAATTTGAGATTGCCAGCTGTAGTTTAGAATTTAAATCACACACTAAACCAATGCCTCAATAAAATGTCCAATAAACCACAAAACCAAAGTCAAAAACATATATATTGTCCAAGGTCACAATAGTCTTTTTTCTCCTCTTTTGCTGTTTATAAAGTCTGTGAGAGTAGCACCTATTTTCAGTGCTCACTTTCTCTCTTCTTTTCTTCTAAACAGCCTGTAGTCAAAACAATTTAATTTTTGATGTCTGTTAAAATTTCCCAGTTTTATGTGACCTCTAGATGGCAAGTGTTGCTTAGTTTTCTCTTTTAGTTATATTTTAGTTATATTATGTCCATTTAATTTAAAAAAGTGAAAGGAAAAAGGAAAAACAGTCCAGTTTTTTAGGTTAAAAACAAAAGTTAAAGTTCTTCTAAAGATTATTGTTACAAAGTCCAGTCCAGTTAAACAAGAAAAAAAAATATCTAAAAAAACCACAATTCTCA
>CM042834.1:8830997-8863736 GCA_023653725.1 Bungarus multicinctus | reverse complement strand
TGTCATCTTCCTTGTGTGGGTGGCAGAGAGAACCGAAGAGCCGCCCTGTGCCGTATGAGGAAGGTTGTATTGTTCGCTGATGCAGCGCGAAGGAAGGAGAAGCATCTTAGTTACAAATCCTCGCAGCTTAATTTTGAATACCCGTATTTTCTGGTGTATAAGATGACTTTGAAAAAAGTCAACCAAAAATCGGGGGTCATCTTATACGCCCGGTCGTCTTATACGCCGGAAAATACGGTATCTAAACTACTTTGATGTTACAAATGCTGGGCAGCTTTTCTTCCATTGAATATTCTGCAATTCTTTGCTGTTTGTATGATAGTAAAAAAATGTGTCCATAAATTTAAGGAAAATAAGGGTCAGCCTATCAATTAACCAGATAGGCAATACAATTAGATGAGTTATATCTCACCTAGACTACTACATTTAATTTTGGTTAATGCACTATAAAAAAGATGTTGAGACTATAGAAAGAGTGCAGAGAAGAGCAACCAAGATGGTTAGGGGGCTGGAGGCCAAAACATACAAAGAACGGTTGTAGGAATACAAGAGCAAACAATAGATACAAACTCAAGGTTAATCGCATCAAACTTGATTACAGGAAATACGACTTCAGCAACAGAGTGGTCAATGTCTGGCATACTCTACCTGACTCTGTGGTTTCTTCCCCAAACCCCAAAAGCTTTAATCTTATACTATCTACTATTGACCTCACCCTTTTCCTAAGAGGTCTGTAGGGGGCGTGCATAAGCACACCAACGTACCTACCGTCCCTGTCCTATTGTTTCTTTTATTTTTTTATTTTTCTTATATGTATCCATGTATTCATAACTATGTTTTTACTTATATATCTATTATCTTGTAAGCAATTGACAAAAATAGATAGATAGATAGATAGATAGATAGATAGACAGACAGACAGACAGACAGACAGACAGACAGACAGATAGATAGATAGAAAGAATTGGGCATGGCTAGTCTAGTGAAGAGAAGAAACAGGGATGACATGTTAGCAGCATTCCCATATTTGAGAGGCTGTCAGAGAGAGGAAGGGGTCAAGTTACTTTCCAAGGCACCTGAAGGCCAGACAAGGAATAATGGATGGCAACTGATCAAGGAGAGATTTAACCTAGAAATAAGGAGAAATTATCTGACAGTGAGAACAATCAACCGATGGAACAGCTTGCCTTCAAAGTTGTGGGTGCTTCTCACTGGAAGCATTTAAGAGGAGACTGACCAGCCACTTTTCAGAAATGGTATAGGGTCTCCTTCATGAGCAGGGGTTGGACTAGATGACCTACAGGGTCCTTTCCAACTCTGTTATTTTGTTATTCTGACATGCTTAACCCAAAGAAGAGCAGTTCTGAGGAGAAATATGACAGCACCTGCTATGACTCTGTTATTCTTCGTTATTGTAAAACTATTTGAATAAGAACCTTGCAATTCTGAAGGTATAAATCTCCCATTGTCACTTTTTAACCATTTGATCCATCAGGACGGGTCCTTCTTAAGTTTCTTTCTCTGACACATATCTCTAAATTACAGGATTGGCATTAGACAGTGCAGTGCACATTTGTCATTGCCTTCCCCCATCCCCCCCCAGTAATAGATACCACTCTAGGGTTGGAGTCAAAATTCGAAGCATGCTTTTGCTGTTTTGCAACCATTATTGCTTCTTGGTTTGCCAATGAATCGGGGGAAAGGGAGAGATGGAATGTAGGCGCCAGAGATCAAGAAGAGGAGCATGAGAGCCAAGGACACTTTAGCAGGTATTTGCCAAAGCCAAAGACTTTTTCTCATAACAATGCAGTGAGACTCAATTGGACAATGTAACCTGCACTAATTGGGGGAGAATCCTACACTTTAATTATGTGGGTTTGTGTGGGAATTAGCTAGATCTGGTTTTGCCTTAATGAGTGCCAAAATGATGTACTCAATAAAGTTTAGCATTCAGAGATTGGATCGTCTCAATCATGCTTGCTTTGGTTAGGTTCATCAGTAGGAATGTTGACAGTTGGACTGAAATGAGGAAAGTTTGTGGAGTGTTTGTAGTGGGGATGGGGGAGAGACACAATCCAGCTTTCCCAAATAGGAAAGGCACCACGGTCTCCATTTTCCCAACCACTCTCCATCATCCAAGAAGCTCAGAAACTTGAGTCCAAAATGCCTGAAATATCCTCCAAAAATTCAGCTTTCCCAGGCAATGCTGGTTAAATCCCACAGGGTCTCTTTGTTGATGTATTCTTTTTTGGGGGGGAAGAGACTCAAAGCACCCCTCCATTGACTTCCAGACATTTTCCACAAAGCCTTGGAGCATGGTGTGCTTTGGGGGCCCAGGGGACAAGAGGATGGGGGCTCATGGGAGAGGAAGCCCATCAGCTGTTGGATAGTCACTGACTAAGCTGAGATGACTTGTTAGCCCCAATCCAGAGAGACAGATAGAGCTGATCATTTCTTGAGCAGCTTTTCTCAAGCTTGGCCACTTTAAGCTATGTGGACTTCAACCGCCAGAATGCTCGCTACGATGCTGGCTGGGGGATTCTGGGAGTTGAAATCAACACAGCTTAAAGTTGCCAAGCTTGGGAAACGCTGATGTTATAAAATGAACAGGGAGGGGCTCTGTGTGTGAATCAACTTATCAGCAAAATATCTGGAGATACAGTACCTGGCATTTTAACCTCGCCTCAAGGCCGCTCGCTCGCCTAGCTTCCCGAGGGGAGCGGGAACGGCATTTCCTTTGACGGCTGGCCCTGCGGGAGGAGAGCCCCTTCCCTTGGCTCTCAGTGAGACAAGTCTTCTTCGCCACCACTGCAAAGCCTAACGGTCGAGCGACTCGGAGGCAAAGCAGACAGCAAATTATCACCCCACCGGCAGAGACGGGAACGGGACAAGCCTGCACCGTGCTCGCCACACTACAATCCCCCTCAGGCTGAAGCCATGGGGGGGAGGGGGGGCAAGAGAGAAACGAGCGCGCCCAAGAGGCTCGAGAGATTTCTCCTCAGGCTGAAGCCATTTTGGGGGAGGAGCAATGAGCGCTCCCAAGCGCCTGGGGCTGCCTCCTAAGGCTGAAGCCATGTGGGGAGAGGGGAGAAGAAACGAGTGCCTCCAAAAGGTTGGAGAGCTTCTTCCATAGGCTAAAGCCATGGGGATGGGGGAGAAAAACTTGCGCGCCCAAGAGGCTGGAGAGATTTCTCCTCAGGCTGAAGCCATTTTGGGGGAGGAGCAACGAGCGCTCCCAAGAGGCTGAAGCTGTCTCCTCAGGCTGAAGACATTTTGTGGGGGGGGGAGAGAAACGAGCGCTCCCAAGAGGCTGGAGTTATCTCCTCAGGCTGAAGCCATGGGGGAGGTAGAAAACGAGCAACCAAGATGGTTAAGGGACTGGAGACTAAAACATATGAAGAATGATTACAGGAACTGGGCATGGCTAGTCTAGAGAAGAGAAGGACCACGGAGACAGGATAGCAATCTTCCAATATTTAATGGGCTGCCAAAGAGAGGAAGCAGTCAAACTATTTTCCAAGGCACCTGTACGCCAGGCAATTTAACCTGGAAATAAGGAGAAATTTTCTGAGAGTGAGAACAATCAACCAAGGGAATGGCTTGTCTTCGGAGATTGTGGGAGCTTCATCACTGGAGAAGAGATTGGACTGCTGTTTGTCAGAAATGGTGTAAGGTCTCCAGCTTGGGTGGGTGGGTTCGACTAGATGACGTACAAAGTCCCTTCCAACTGTGTTAATCTAATCAACCAAACAATTAATTACATTCCAAAAACTCCCTGCTTTTTCACAAGAGTCACTGTTTCCTTGGCCAGAATGCAAATTTTGAGGTAAATCTGTTGATTCCCCCCCTAACTGGCAGGCTTCCCTGGTTGTGTTTTACTGGAATTGCAAGTCAATTTTAATTCTCTCCCCTCCACAAACTGTCAATAGACTTGAGGATGAACATTGCTATTATCACTGACGCTTGATGAGATGGAGTCCATGGTTATAATGTATTACTAGGAGGATATAATTTGTTCAAATGAAACAGACCCTACAAAAGAGTAGCAATAGTTGTATATATGCATAGTATGTAAATATGTATGTAAAAAATTACTATATGTAGTCCTCGACTTACAACAAATCATTTAGTGACTGTTCAAAGTTACAATGGCACTGAAAAAAATGACTTAACATTTTTCACAGTTTTGACCTTTGTAGCATCCCCAAGGCCGTGTGATCAAAATTCAGATGCTTGGCAACTGGTTCATACTTACGAAAGTTGCTATGTCCCAAGGTCATGTCATCACTTTTTGCAACCTTTTGACAATCAAAATGAATAGGGAAGCCAGATACAATTAAGAACTGTGTTACTAACCTATTAATTGCAATGATTCACTTAACAACAATGGCAAGAAATGTTGTAAAATAGGGCAAAACTCACTTAACAAACATCTCACAACAACAGAAATTTTGGGCTCAGTTGTGGTAAGTCGAGGACTACTTCTATAGCTGCACAGAAATATATGTATGTATGTATGTATTTATTTATTTTATTTATTAATTGATCTTCTATACCGCCCCCCTCTCCTGACGGGACTCGGGGCAGTGTACAGCCAAATAAAAAATACAGACATAAATACAATATTTAAAAAAGAATTAAAAGAATTAAATAATTGGCTGAAAAAATTAAAACTATCAAAGGTTAAAAACTAAAAGACCATTTAAAATCAATTTAAAAACCCTGCAAATAACTCTAGGCCAGACCGACTTGATGGAATAAGTGGGTCTTCAGCATGCGCCGGGAGGTTAATAGGTCAGGGATGGTCCTCATCTCCAGGGGTAATTCGTTCCAGAGGGAGAGTGCTCCCAGAGAGAAGGCCCGCACCCTCGGGGTCGCCAGCCGTCCAGCTAGCGGCACCCCGAGGAGGCCCGCCCTGTGGGAGCTCACTGGCTGACGAGAGACCCGTAAGTACCCAGGTCCCAAGCCATGGAGCTCTTTAAAGATGATCACTAACACCTTGAATCGCACCCGGAAGGCCACTGGGAGCCAGTGCAGCTCACGCAAAAGTGGCGTAACATGGGAGCTCCGAGAAGCCCCCAAAACCACCCACGCGGCCGCACTCTGCACCAACTGGAGCCTCCGGATGCTCTTCAAGGGGAGCCCCATGTAGAGAGCGTTGCAATAGTCTAGGCGGGAGATGATGAGGGCTGATGTGACCGTGCGCAGCGCATCCCGATCCAGAAAGGGCCGCCACTGGTAGATCCTACGGACCTGACAAAAAGCTCCCCTGGCGACGGCCGCTATATGATCTTCTAACGACAGCCGTATGTCCAGGAGGACACCCAGATTGCGAGCCCTCTCCGTGGGGGCTAGAATTTCCTCCCCCATGGCCAGCGATGGAGTTAGCTGGCTGTATCGGGGTGCCGGAAAGCACAGCCACTCGGTCTTGGCCGGGTTGAGCCGAAGCCTGTTTCGCCCCATCCAACCCCGCACAGCCTCCAGGCACCGGGTTATCACTTCCACGGCTTCCGCGGTATGTATGTGAAGAATTACTACAGCTACATAGAAATGCATGATATCAGCAATGAAATCCTTCTTCAAAGTATTTGGGTGAATATTGAGGGAAAAAGAAATGTCACTGCTACAGGTGCGTACTATAGACCACTCAACCAAGCAGAGGCAATAGATGAACTTTTTGCTAATCTGTTAGCTGAGGTGTGCAGGAAACACCAGTGCAGTAATAGGGATTCATCCGGTTCAGGCCGGTTCGGGTGAGCTGGATATTAATTTTACATCCAGTTCAGCAAACTGGTAGTTCCAATGACGAGCTTGCCCCTTCCCTCCTCTCCCAGGAGTCCCCATGTGCCCTGTTCTGGCTCCCAGGTAAATGCAGGGAGGCCTCCTGGAAGCAAAAATGGGGTACGGGGGCATGCAGTGTGCTCCCCATGCCCTGTTTTGGGCCTAAGAGGCTTTCCTGCAGCCTCCTGGGAGTGAAAATGGAGTGTGGGAGGGTGCAGTGTGTTCCCCCTGTGCACACCTTTTGCTCTCCTGAGGCTGCAGGGAGGCTTACTAGGCCCAAAATAGGGTGCGGGGAGGTGCGGCGAAAGAAAGAAACAGAAAGAAGGAGGGATGGGAGAAAGAAAGAAAGTGGGAGGGAGAGAGGGAAGGAAGGAAGGGAAGGAAAGAAAAGGAAAGAAAGAAAGAAAGAAAGAAAGAAAGAAAGAAAGAAAGAAAGAAAGAAAGAAAGAAAGAAAGAAAGAAAGAGAGAGAGAGAGAAAAAATGGAGGGACAGCAGGGAAAAAGAAAGAAAGGAAAGAAAGAAAGAAAGAAAGAAAGAAAGAAAGAAAGAAAGAAAGAAAGAAAAAGAGAGTAGATTTCTACTATAAAATATGTTAAACAAAAACATTAGTTTAAAAAGGACAATTATTTATACAAGCCCCAAATGATTGATAATGGGTATTTAAATGCTAGGAGGTGAGAAGATTATGATTGTTACGCTATACTGGAACCACTTGCCTGAAATGCAATGGAAAATGGTGATTCTTAAAAACATAATTCATTTTTAAACTAACAACCTCAGCTGAAAAGTGGGTTAATGCCTTTATCTTGAGGAAGGCAGGGAATAGTTGTAGATTGCCCACTCTTGTGAGGCCCAGTTATTCTCTTTCCATTACAGCAAAAATATTTTTATTCTCCAAGATCTTTTAATATATAAATATGTTAATGCTTTAACTTTTCCACTTCAATGGAACTTTTATATTAATGTAATTTTAGCCATTTTGTTTTTAATTTTTATATGTTGCATATTTGTTGCACAAAATATAATCTTTATAAATAACCTTTTAAAAATGTTA
Organism: Bungarus multicinctus; assembly: GCA_023653725.1. Lineage (NCBI taxonomy): Eukaryota > Metazoa > Chordata > Lepidosauria > Squamata > Elapidae > Bungarus > Bungarus multicinctus. The sequence continues at coordinate 8,856,900 of CM042834.1, read as the reverse complement.
TTCCAGTGATATAACCATATTACTGCCCTCAGAGTTATACAGCTAGACCTCAACTTACAACAACAATTGAGCCCAAAATTTTGGTTGCAAGCAAGAGCATTGTTAAAGTGACTTTCTGTCTTTTGACCCACCCAGTCACATGACCATGTAGCCATGCCCACCTAGTCACATTACCACCAAGCCATGCCCACAGAGCCGGTAATGAATTTTTTGAATCTTACCACTGACTAAGTACCCTGACATCAACTGGGAAACAAACTCTGCCATGAGTAGGAGATTGAATAGGTTCCTGATCTGCCTGGCTGACAACTTTTATCATCCATAAGGTAGAGGAGGAAACAGCTCTATTAGACTTAATTCTTATTAACGGAGAAGAAATGATAGAGGGGGTTGAAGAGACTGGGAATTTTGGGAGAAAATGACCAAGTCATACTGGAATTCATCATGATGATGTAGGTAACTGAACAAAGCCAGACTACTGTTTTAGACTTTTAAGAGAACTGACTTCAACAAACTAAGAAAGAACTTAGGAAAAAAAGAAAAACAATTTAGGATGCTTAGGAAACTGAAAACCAAGATAAAGGTCTTCTTTTTTAAAAAAAAAACCCAACTTCCCAGAGAAAGATAAGCAAGAGACGCAAGACAAGACCAGCATGGCTGCACAAAGAACTTTCTTACAAATTGAGAAACAAAAAAGATAAGTATGAAAAAAGGAAAGAAGCAGAGGTGAGATTCAGCTGGTTCGTACCGGTTCAGGTGAACCAGCAAATCCCACCACTGACTGGCCCCGCCACACTTTATCTTGCCTCATCCACCTTGGTTGGTGGCTAGAGTCATGCCTGTGCTCAGCTATTCTCTGGGTCCTTCGCTTGCTTGCCCAGATTATGCAGTCCAGCTGATCTCCACACCTCACCCATTCTGCTCACTGCGGCTACCTGTGAAGCTAAGGTGCTCAGCCTCAAGGGTGCCTTGGGGTGGACACAGTGAGGCTCAGCTGCCTTTCGGATATGGCTCTTGCCATCTTTTTGCCTGCTTGCCCTTTGCCTTGGGTCGGGGGACACGCCAGTTCCTGGTTCTGGCTTTCCCTGGGGCCTCCGCTCTTTGCTGGCACAAGAATCCTCCAGCCACTGCTGCTGGCTTGGTTCCAGGCAGCAAAGAGGTGGCAGCTGCAGGCCCCTTGCACTGGCAAAGAGGCATCAGCTGGAGGCCCTTTGCACTGGCAAAGAGGCGGCATCTGGAGGCCCCTCACAGCAGCAAAAAGCGGTGGCTGGAGGCTTCTTGTGCCAAAAAAGACCAATGGCTGGAGCCCTCTTGTGCTGAAAAAGAGTGGTGTCTAGAGGCTTCTCACACCGGCAAAGAACGGCGGCTGCAGGCTTCTCGCACCGACAAAGAGTGGTGGCTGCAGGCTTCTCACACTGAAGAGCAGTGGCTGGAGGCTTCTTGTGCTGGCAAGGAGCACCTGCTGCAGGCTTCTGATGCTGAAAAAGAGCAGCAGCTGCAGGCTTCTCACACCGTCAAAGAGTAGTGGCTGCAGGCTTCTCACACTGAAAAAGAGCAGTGGCTGGAGGCTTCTCACACTGAAAAAGAGTGGTGGCTGCAGGCTTCTCATACTGAAAAAGAATGGTGGCTAAAGGCATCTCACACTGAAAAAGACCAGTGGCTGGAGGCTTCTTGCACTGGCAAAGAGTAGCAGCTGCAGGCTTCTTTTGCTGGCAAAAAGGCGGGGGCAGCTGCAGGCTAGTATCTCAGGGCGGGGTTGTGTGCCCAGCTATACCAACAAAGGCCGGAAGTAGCCACCCACCATTTCCTGGTGCAAAAACCTTTTTAAAAACCCTGAATATAGGCAGCAAGACCCAGCAAGAGATGAGGTGTCAGAGAATCACCATTGCTGTGGCTGCACAAAGGTAAATGTAAGGCTCTGGCCATCGCCAATGCCATTTTGGCCTGTGCCGCCCCACCTTGCTGTGAGTGACATTGAGTGGGCCATGCCCACTCAGTCACATGACACCACCCCAGCCACGCTCACCCGATCTTTAGGAGAAACCGTTGTTTAATTAGTTGGATCCCACCATTTAGAAAGAAGGGCATATAAACTAGAGTAAAATACCAGCAAATACCCCAGATCTGCAAGGATGGAGTCAGAAAGGCTAAAGTTCTGAATGAACTAAGACTGGCAAGAAATGCCCAAAATAACAAGTTTACTTTAAGGAAGATGCAGAAAGTCAAGGAAATGATAGATTCACCAATGGGAGAAGATGGCAAGATGGTGATGGGCAGCAGGATGAAAGTGGAAGTGCTTAATTCCTTCCTAACCTAACAAAAGCAGCACTGTGGGAGACAGTACAGGAATGCAAGTAGGTAAGAATAGGTAAGGATTTGGGGAAAACTTTCATATCCCCTGCTTCACAGCCCCTTTCTACTTAGCCATTACACAAGGAACAAGGTCTCTCTCTCTCTCTCTCATACACACAACCACACACTCACACACATATACATAAGTACGTAGATACATCTCCCTCCCCGATAGCTTCAGCCTGAGGAAGAAGCTCTCCAGCCTTTTAGGGGCGCTCGTTGCTCCCCCCCCCCCCATGACTTCAGCCTGAGGAGGCAGCCCCAGCCTCTTGGGTGCGCTCGTTTCTCCCCCCCACTCCCATGGCTTCAGCCTGAGGAGAAAGTTTTCCAGACTTTTGGGTGCACTCGTTTCTTCCCCCCCCTCCCCCATGACTTCAGCCTGAGGAGGCAGCTCGTTTCTCTCTTCCACCACCACCACCCCGCCCAGCCTGAGGAGGTGCGCTCATTTCTCTCTTCCACCCCACCGCTGCCCCCATGGCTTCAGCCTGAGGAGAAAGTTCTCCAGACTTTTGGGTGCACTCGTTTCTTCTCCCCTCTCCCCACATGGCGTCAACCTGAGGAGAGAGCCCCAGCCTCTTGGGAGCGTTCGTTTCTCTCCCCCTCTCCAATGGCTTCAGCTTGAGAAGAAAGTTCTCCAGACTTTTGGGTGCACTCGTTTCTTCTCCCCTCTCCCCACATGGCTTCAGCCTGAGGAGACAGCCCCAGCCTCTTGGGTGTGCTCGTTACTCCCCCCCCCCCCCAATGGCTTCAGCCTGAAGGGGATTGAAATGTGGCGAGCATGGTGCAGGCCGTCCCGTTCCCATCTCTGCCGGGTGGGTGATAATTTGCTGCCTGCTTTGCCTCCGCGTCGCTCGATCCTTAGGCTTTGCTGTGGTGGCCAAGAAGACTTGTCTCATTGAGAGCCAAAGGAAGGGACTCTCCTCCTGCAGGACCAGCTGTCAAAGGAAATGCCGTTCCCCCCTCCCCTATATTAGGACCTACCTAGTGGCGATAGAGGTGGCAAAGTGTTCTCACTTCTCTGCTCTTATTGCATCGGCAGAAAATCGACCCGCCACCTTGTTTAGAGTAACCCGCTCCCTGCTTGGGCCGGGAGTGCGGGAGGACCTCTTGCAGGGAAGGGTGGAGGAGGTTTCTCGATTTCTGCACGATAAAATCGCTCAGATTCGGGACGGGCTGGACTTCAGTTGGGAGGTCCTGGTGGAGGTGACCGCGGTGAGTCTTGAGATGGTTATCTGGGACAAGTTTGACCCTGTGACCGCCGAGGGTATAGACAGGTTGCTGGGGCGGCTGAATGCCACCACGTTTATTGGACCCTTGCCCCTCCTGGCTGGTTTCTACTGCCAGAGAGGTGACGCGGAGTTGGCTCCAGGGAATTGTTAACGCTTCTTTGGTGGAGGGCTCGCTGCTCACTGCCTTGAAAACGGCGGTGGTGCGACCCCTCCTCAAGAAGCCCTCCCTGGACCCAACTCTTTTGAACAACTATCGTCCTGTCTCCAACCTCCCCTTTGTGGCAAAGGTTGTTGAGAGTGTGGTGGCATGTCAGCTTCCCCAGTACCTGGAGGAAGATACATACCTGGATCCCTTCCAATCGGGCTTTAGGCCCGGACATAGTCCTGAAATGGCATTGGTTGCGTTGGTTGATGATCTCTGCAGGGCCCGTGACAGGGGTTATCCTTCTGTCCTGGTCCTATTAGACCTATCAGCGGCTTTTGATACTATCGACCATAGTATCCTATTGCGACGGTTGGGGGGGTTGGGGGTTGGAGGCACTGTGTTGCGGTGGTTCGCCTCCTTCCGCTCCGACCACCTGCAATTTGTGTTGGTGAGGGGGAGAGGTCCACCTCTAGGTCCCTCGATTGTGGGGTGCCTCAGGGGTCGGTCCTCTCCCCTCTCTTGTTCAACATTTATGTGGAGCCGCTGGGGGAGATCATCCGTGGTTTTGGGGTGAAGTGTCATCTGTACGCTGATGATACTCAGCTGTATATCTCCTAGCCACCCCAATGATGCCATGGAGGTCATGTCCCGTTGTCTGGAGGCCGTGCGTAACTGGATGGGCGGGAACAGGCTCCGACTCAACCCTTCCAAGACTGAGTGGCTGTGGTTTCCGGCATCCCGATATAGCCAGGCACCAGGTCATCACTTCGACAGCTTCGTTGGGGTGGCCCAGGGTAGAGATGTACAGCTGAGTATCATCAGTGTACTGATGGAACTCTACCCCAAACCCACGGATGATCTCACCCAGCTGCTTCACATAAATGTTGAACAGCAGGGGTGAGAACACAGACCCTCTGGGGCACCGCACATAATAGGGGCCTTCGGGGTCGACCTCTGACCCCGTCAACACAAATTGCGAGCGGTCGGAGAGGAAGGAGGAGAACCACCGTAAACGGTGCCTCCCACTCCCAACCCCCCCAACTGCCGCAATAAGATACTGTGGTCGACAGTATCAAAAGCCGCTGAGAGATCTAACAGGACCAAGGCTATCCGGAGGCTGCAGTTGGTTCAGAATGTTACACCGCTCCTGCACGTGCTGCATTGGCTTCCTGTGGCCTTCTGGATCCGATTCAAGATGGTAGTGATCATCATTAAAGCGCTCCATGGCTTGGGACCTGGGTACTTACGGGACCGTCTGCTGCCACCAACAGCCTCCCGCCGCCCAGTGCGTTCCCAAAGGGTCGGCCTCCTCGGTGTTCTGCCGGCTGAGAGTGCAGGCCTTCTCTGCGGGGGCTCCCTCCCTTTGGAACAACTTGCCCCCGGAGATACGGGCTATCACCGACATTCAGACCTTCCGGCATGCAGTAAAGCTCCCACAACCTCCGAAGACAAGCCATTCCCTTGGTTGATTGTTCTCACTCTCAGAAAATTTCTCCTTATTTTCAGGCTAAACTGCCTGGCGTACAGGTGCCTTGGAAAATAGTTTGCCCAAATCTATCTATCTATCTATCTATCTATCTATCTATCTATCTATCTATCTATCTATCTATCTATTTATTTATTTTTGTCAATTGCTTACAAGATAATAGATATAAGTAAAAACATAGTTATGAATACATGGATACATATAAGAAAAATAAAAAAATAAAAGAAACAATAGGACAGGGATGGTAGGCACATTGGTGTGCTTATGCACGCCCCCTACAGACCTCTTAGGAAAGAGGTGAGGTCAATAGTAGATAGTATAAGATTAAAGCTTTTGGGGTTTGGGGAAGAAACCACAGAGTCAGGTAGAGTATGCCAGACATTGACCACTCTGTTGCTGAAGTCGTATTTCCTGTAATCAAGTTTGATGCGATTAACCTTGAGTTTGTATCTATTGTTTGCTCTTGTATTCCTACAACCATTCTTTGTATGTTTTGGCCTCCAGCCCCCTAACCATCTTGGTTGCTGTTCTCTGCACTCTTTCTATAGTCTCAACATCTTTTTTATAGTGCATTAACCGAAATTAAATGTAATAGTCTAGGTGAGATATAACTCATCTAATTGTATTGCCTATCTGGTTTAATTGGATGGGCTGACCCTTATTTTTCCTTAAATTATGGACACATTTTTTTACTATCATACAAACAGCAAAGAATTGCAGGAAAAAAAGCTGCCCAGCATTTGTAACATATCAAAGTAGTTGAGATACCCAATTGAACATAAAACTCACTGTTCCCTCCACCCTACCCCACCCCAAAATTAAAGAGAGAAAAGTCTTCAGCACTGCAGCATGCCATTTGGATTGCTGCCAGGACTGGTGGAAACACACATTTGATTCTCTTTTGGGAAATAATGAATAAAGTGCCCAGTTATGAGGAGAAAAACAAAGGAGCTACCTTGATCCTGAAAACATTTGTTTGTTTATTTATTTATTCATTCATTCATTCATTCATTCATTTTTGTATAGCCACCCATTTCAGTCAATGACTCTTCGGTGGCTTACAGTTCAAAAAATGTGTTACAATCAAAATATTAAAAACATTTCAGTATTGAGCATTTAATGTTTGTATATAAAATCATGTTCCTTCTTAGTTTCCAAGAGATTCATTATTTTCGAGCATGTGCTATTCCAGAAAACATGGGCTGAATCCTTATGTTTTATATATAGACTTCCTTGATATCATCTGTCATGGAAGAAAAGTAAGAAAGTAAGAAAGGTTGGTAAAAAAAAAACAATGTTTAGGTGGGCATGAGGCAGAACGTCCAAATGAAATCACCCTCTCCTCATTTTGTCCACACACAAACCAAATGGACAAATTGTCATCCTGAAAGAAGCCAGAGAAGTAACAATAATTGGCCCTCAATGTACAACCCCAATTGAGCCCAAAGTTTCTGTTGCTAAGATAGTTAAGGGAGTTTTACGACCTTTCTTGCCACAGTTGTTACATGAATCACTGCAATTATTAAGCTACTAATACAGTTGTAAAGTGAATCTGACTTCCCCATTGATTTTGCTCATTAGAAGGACACAAAAGGTGATCATGTGACCCCAGGACACTGCAACCGTCATAAATATGAGCCAGTTGCCAAGCATCCAAATTTTAATCATGTGATAACAGGGATGCTGCTATGGTCATAAGGGTGAAAACGACTGTATGTCACTGTTTTCCTTGCCGTTGTAACTTTGAACAGTAACCAAACGAATGGTTTTGGACTCAATTATGGTTGTAAATTAAGGAGTACATGTAACTAAAAAACATTTGGGCCAATGGCAACTCATGCTTTACCTGTACTGCAGGGGGCAGTGTACTCGGCTGTTGCAAATTCATCTGGAACACAAAAAAGGAAAGTTTGTCAGGGCTGAGGTGTCTCTCTCCTAGACTTCGATCTCCATCATATGGTTCATGATACGCATTTTGCTCCAGGAATACAAAGGGATTGTCCTCTAATTTTACATGCAGTTTCAAATGTTGTGCAAGAGGTAATTTTATCTGTCTCGTTAAAAATCCACATAAGCAGTTGCCTGGCGTGCACACACAAGTAGCTCAACGTGTGTGAGTTAAGTCGCATGCACATGTGCTCATGTGCCAGCCTGCCACTCATGCAGGTAGAACTGCAAATGTGTGCCAGCCCGCTGTTCACACAACCCTGTTCTGAAATTGCCGATGGCTTGGTACTGGGCCATGACCAGGGGGTTGGGGACCCCTGCTGTAAGGGCCAATTTTTCCTCTTTTTGAGCCCCAAATCTCCTAATGCAAAAGGTAAGAAAAAATGCCGAGCAACCGCATGGTGAAAAATAATTAATTAAACAAGCTGTTTGGAACTACCACCATTCAGTCCCTTCTCACCAGTTTCATAGTAATCATAGACTTTGACCAAGGCAGGCTTCAGGCCCTGGACGGGTGTCTCCTGCTCCACTGTAAAGGAGAAAGTCTGGGTTGTGTTGCGTACCTGCAGAGAAAAATGAGATTATAAACAAGATGGAGAATTTCTCCAGGCAACACATTGTAGAGCCCTTTTTGTTCTGTGAGCTTGGTTGTTTCAGTTATACCTGACTGGGTATCATCATCAGTGCTAGTGAAGTGGAATTCGTTACCTGTTTATACCCAGTAGCTTGCTCTGCCTATGTTGGTGGGGGTTTTTCTCCTTGATAGTTTTTTTCTTGATTGTTTTCTGCTTGATTGTTTGTCTGGTATTAGCCTCTGCTTATCTAGGTGAAGGCTACTAGAGAGGATGTATTCTGGTCACTTTGTTTCCTTCTTAGCTTTTTATTGTCTTTTCTGAATGGTGTCCTTCATTTCTGTGTCTATTGAAGGCTAATTTATCTGAATGCTAAGCTTCCAGAAATACCGTAGCACTTTTGGATTTAGCTTGGTCTGAGCTACATATGGTAGCTTGTCATGAACTACATACATCTTTAGAACATTGAATTATGTATATTCCCTTTTATTGGAGACCTCACACTAGCAGGGATCCTAAAAAACCCTGGATGTATTTTGACCATGTCTACCATAGGGGTGTGAAAGCAAGCACTACTACAGGATATTGTCCAGACAGTAGGGGGGGGGGGGGGGAACCAGACCTAATAAAAGAGAAAGTGAAGTTGTGCTACATATATGAAATAGCTACATCTCTATAGAAATGCAATGGAAATCTGTATGTTCCCTAGGAAGATCTCTAACCTCTTTCAGCATCCTTGGGCTGAAAGGGGAAGGCCTAAAATATACTGTCAGGGGAAAGATGGGCATTGTAAAATCCAATCTATCTGGAGCTTTCAAGCTTCCTTTTCCTTTGTGTCCTAAAACTGTGGGGGTCTCTTTATCTCCCTGAATAGACTAAAGGCAAAAAATCCTGAAGCTAGAAGGGAGCTTTGAGTTCATCCAGCTCACCACCTGCTCACTGCAGGAACCCAAATGAAAGTCATTTGAGCATCCTTAGCCTAAGAAATTACTATCTACTATTTAATATTGGGAGAATTCCAGTAGAAATATTCTCATGTTGTAGTGCAGGGGTGTCAAATTCAATTTCATTGAGGGCCGCACCAGGGTTGTGTTTGACCTCAGGGGGCAGGGTGGTTGTGGCCATGGTGGGTGTGGCCAACTCAATGTTGCTTATGGTGGGGGTGCCTGTGGTGGCCCAAGCTCTCTGCCAGTGAAAATGGGCACCCAAGCTCCATTTTTGGCTGTGACAGCCTCCTGCAACCCTCTGCCAACAAAAATGGAGCTCGGGAGGGACGTGTGCATCCCTCCCGAGTTCCTGTTTTATTGATTGATTGATTGATTGATTGATTGATTGATTGATTGGACTTATATACCGCCCCCTCTCCCAAAGGGACTCGGGGCGGTGAACAGCCAAGATAAAAATACATATACAAAACACATATACAACATGACAATATTAAAAATTAAAAGAATTAAATATAGCATGGCTCTAATTAAAAATATAAACAAAAGTTAAAAGAAATTAAAACCAGGTTAAAATTTAAAAACCCCTAGGCCAGTCCGGCTTGCCGAAATAGGTGAGTTTTAAGTAACCGATGGAAGGCCATGAGATCAGGGACGGCTTTACCTTCGGGGGTAATTCATTCCAGAGAGGGGGTGCTCCCAATGAGAAGGCCCGCATCCTCGGGGTCGCCAGCCATCCAGCCGGTGGCACCCCGAGGAGACCGACTCTATGGGAGCGTACCGGTCAGTGGGAGGCCGATGATGGCAGGAGGCGGTCTCGCAAGTATTCCGGTCCCGAGCCATGGAGCGCTTTAAAGATAGTAACCAAGACTTTGAAGCGCACCCGGAGGGCCACCGGGAGCCAATGCAGCACGCGCAGAAGTGGCATAACATGGGAGCCCTGAGGAGCTCCCATTACCACCCTCGCGGCTGCATTCTGCACCAACTGGAGCCTCCGAATGCTCTTCAAAGGCAGCCCATATAGAGAGCATTGGCATAATCTAGGCGGGAGGTCACCAGGGTGGAGGTGACTGTGCGAAGTGCATCCCGATCCAGAAAAGGCCGCAACTGGTAGATCCGATGGACCTGACCAAAAGCCTCCCTGGCAACGGCTGCCACATGGTCTTCCAGTGACAGTCGCACATCCAGGAGGATACCCAGATTGCGGGCCCTCTCTGTGGGGGCAAGAATTTCCTCCCCCACAGCCAGCGATGGAACTGGCTGTACCGGGGTGCCGGGAAGCACAGCCACTCAGTCTAAGATGGATTGAGCTGAAGCCTGTTTCATCCCATCCAACACCGCACGGCCTCCAGGCACCGGGTCATCACTTCACTTGTTTTCACTGGCAGAGGCACCATAGGCTGATTCTTTGGTGTTTCCAGGGCGGCCATGCAGGCCAGATCTAAGTACCCAACAGGTCAGATCTAGCCTCCGAGCCTTGAGTTTGAGACCCCTTTTGTAGTGGAGCTTAACGTCATCATAATGCATGAGAGATATGCCGTAGATTCACATAAAACAGGGTTTGTCAAGCTTACTGGCTGAGAAATTCTGGGGTTTGAAGTCCATACATCTTGAAGTCACCAAGATTGACAAAATACTGACATAGGAAAATATACCTGCCCCAAAGTGTATGTCTTTGTGTAGAGAGTGGAAGCTGTCATTGACGAGAAGTAAGAGGAGTGGCACATTATGTCGGCCACTTGAAAAAAACTCAGCCCATAATAAGCCTGTAACTCCTTGCTTCCAAGAAAAATAAGGACAAGGAGAGAAAAAGGGGTCCTTCCCTGGATTTTATCTGTTTGATTGAATGATCTTGTCCCCTATTTGGGCTTCTCTCCTTATCCTTACTCACCTCATCCAAGTATAGTAGGACATGATTGATGTTCACTTCACTCATCTGGATCTGATCTTGCTTTTCCAGCTTCAGGGGTAAAAACATTTGAGAAATGGAAAAAGCTTTAGTAGCATTCATGGTCGTACTGTTGAACGAGGTGGCCATAGAAACAGAATTAGAAGTGATCTTGTAAGTCACCTAAGTTAAACCTCCCACTCAGTAAAGAATTCACCACAAGATTGTGGCTTTGGATTGTATGGATAGGTGCAATATTTCATATCAGGAGAAAGAATGGCAATGGCTATTTTCATTGGAGAAAATATCAATATTCAACAAATCTGTTTTGGCATTCCTAATCCCCATTTGTTATTATAGGTAGTTCTCAACTTACAACCAGTTGCTTAGCAACCATTCAACGTTATGACAGACCTCCCCAGGGCCACTCCACTTGGTTGCCCTCCACCTATGGCAGTGGTGGGATTCAAATGGTTCTATGGGCGTGGCTTGGTGGGCATGGCAGGTGGAAAGATATTGCATAATCTCCATTCCCATCCCACTCCAGGGGAAGGTTACTGCAAAATCTCCATTCCCTCCCCACCGCACTAACCTGGTTTCCAGCTCTGTTCTCCTGTGCAGGGCAATAAAAGACCCAGCTAATCAGCTGGGACTTGAGAGGCAGAGAATAGATGGGGGTGGGGCCAGTCAGAGGTAGCATTCTGAACTACCCAAAATTTTCACTACCAGTTCTCCGAACTACTCAAAATTTCCGATACTCCAGAGCTGGTCAGAACCTGCTGAATACCACCTCTGACCTATGGTCATGTGATTAGGTGTTTGGCAACCACCTGGCTTTCTGACTCTGTGAAGTCGTGTGACCACAATTTACAATGGTTTTTACCAGAAACTAGCATTTACTTCCGATTTCCACCAAAAGAACCCAAATTGCACACAATAATGCACTGAATGATCATCAAAAAAAAGATTGTTAAAGGACACATATTTATACATATACTGTATACAAACATATATGTAAAAGGGGAGAATTTACTGCTTTTCTTTTCTTTTTTTCAGTGCCCAGCTAGGTGGATCCTACATGTTAAATGTTAAACTTATTTGATTACTTTTTTCTCCTTTTTTTGTACACAATTTTGTTGCTAGTGTTGAATGTATGCTTTTGTTTGCTTTTATGTTTTCTATTTTACTTTTTATGATAAAACAATAAATAATATATATAAAAAACAAAGAAAAATGGTTGCAAAATTAGGTGCAGTCAAATTTAGTGACCAGCACAACTTGTGACCATAATTCCAAGGTTGATTGCAGTCGTAGGTCGAGAATTACCTGCATCAAGAAATACAGCACTGAAGGTATAGCGGAAAAGAGAACCTTGGGAAAAATACCTTTTTTACACTGGATTTCACTGGGATGTATCCAGACAGCATCGTAATCTTGACAATTGCCATATTGGAAACCAGACGTTGACCAGTGTAACTGAGAAACCAAGAAACAAGAGAAGACATGTGACTCTTTTTAAAGTAAGAAATGCACAGCTTGAAGCAAAATGCTGCATGCTGGTTCATAAAAAGTTGGCCGTGCCCTCAGGACCTCCATCCAATGTTGCCATTAAATGGAGCTTCTGGAATGTGGAACCATGGCCTTTCATGAAGCAGGGGAACTGAGTAGCAGCTTTTGGGCCCTCAGACATGGTCCCTCCTTGGAGGAGAAGGGCCTGTATCTGTTCAAGAAAGCAAGGCTAAACACCCATCCAAGAAAGAGATTACCTGACACTGATGGCAATGTCAAAAGTGACGTGAGCTTTGTTTCCTGTGCAAGTCTCAGGAACGGTGTGCACATCCAGCCTAAATGGTGCATCTTCTTGCCTCAAAGGGACATTGTATTTCAAGGCAGTCTGGAATGGAAAGGCCATCATTTGGGAATGTTCAACAATCCCGTGACAGAAGAATTTGGAGATTTAAAACAAGTGGGATACATAAAAGAGTGAGAAAAATCTGGATTCAAATAGACACACTGATCTAGAGGTTTTAAAGATTAATATACAATTGAGACAAGAGGCTTTTCTTTGGGGATTCAATGAACATACACTTAGGGAAAAAGTCATAGAACTTTATTGTTGCACATGGTAATTGCAGTGAGATTAATGTATGCGCAAAGTTCAGCACCCCCACAATAGAGGAATGGCTGGTGAAAAGGATGAAATTCACCGAGATGACCAAATTGACTTACCTGATCAGAGAAAAGACAAATATCTATGTTTATTGCTGACCAGAAACTCCTAATAGATTCCTATTTATTTATTTTATTATTTTATTTGTAAAGGTAAAGGTTTCTCCTTTCCAGTCCTGTTCAACTCTAGGAGGGGGAGGTATTCATCTCCCTTAGCTAAGGGAGCAGCATTGTCCAGACATTTCGGTGGTCATGTGGCCATCATGACTATACACAGAACACTGTTACATTCCCACCAAAATGGTACCTATTTATCTACTTGCATTTGCATGCTTTCGAACTTCTAGGTGGGCAGAAACTGAGACAACAACGAGAACTCACCCCATCACATAGCGCTCAGTTCTTGAACCCAGGCCGTCAGCTTTCCAGCTGTCAAGCTCAACATCTTTAACCACTGAGCCATCATGCTCCTATATTTGTATCCCCCCTTTCTTATTTTACAAGTGAAAGAGGAGAAATGGAACTTAATTTATGGTGTTTTGGTGCTTAGACACGATAAATTACAAAAAGAGTTATGTTGTAACCATGGAATAAGAGGTATATTTATGATTTTACTTATAACTGCTGTAAAGAAGTTCAAAACCTACTTCTTTCTATTTTTTCTTTTCTTTTACTTCTTTTTTTTCTTGCACTTTTAGCTTTCTCTTTGATTTCTTTTCCTATTTTTTTCTTTCATTGTGTTATGGTAGTTTGTATAAATTATGTATTTATTTAAATATTTCTATAGTTGCCCATCTTCCATCAAACTCGAGGCAGCTCCCAACCAACAATTAAAAGAACAATGTAAAACAATATAATTCACATACCTATTAAAACCATAAACATTACAAACCTAGCATCAAAGCTAAATTTCCAGTCAATTATTAATCCTTTTGTCCACCTCATTTTACCCCAATGTTTGGGGAAAACCCAGGTCTTCAGTGCTTTTCAGAAGGCTACAAGGGTGCCAACTTTCTAGGAGAAGAATACTCCATTAGACAGAAACTGCCCCAGAATGGGCACTCTTCCTAGATCCTATAAATTGGCAAAGTTTAAGGAAAGGGACTAGATGCATGTTCATCTTATCTGATCCGGTAGGACGAGTAGATGTCCTTAGGGAGATGAAGTCCCACAAGTGCCATGTAGGGATTGAAAGATAATAATCCCTTTTCATCTTTTGAAATGTTTATAATGTTATTCTATTATTTAAAAAAAATCCTAAATTATTCTGATTTTAATGTTTAATTTTATTGATTAAATTGTACCAAGGGATATTCCTTGGTGCTCTCTGACCTTGGTTGTTTTCTTGCAGACATTTCATTTCCCAAGCTAGGTAAATCATCAGTGCTAGTAAGCAATGGGGTTTTCTCTCAGTTTATATTCTTGTTGCTCTCCCTGTCAAAGTAGACTTGGGAATTCTTTGATTGGGCTGTTTACTGTTAACTGTTTTGGCAGTTCCTTGATTGGGATATTGTTTATTTCTTAATTGTTGGTCTGATATTAATCTTGGGGTTCATCTATGTTCATCTGGGTGCTGTTTACTTTTTGTTCCCTTTCTGGGAACAAAATTAAATTGCACATCGCCCTTCTCCGAGGAGAGGGGCAGTTAACAAGTATAAAATGCAAATAAACGAACAAACAGCACCTTAAATTGCACCCAGAAGGAGTTGAGAGCGAGTGAAGCTTGCACAATAGAGATATTAAATGGGAAAATCTAAGAAAAAACCTACCCTGTAATCTGCAACTCATACACTGCAAAAATATATGGACTACACAACCCAATCAGAGCAAAGCAATAGATGCAATTTACATAGACTTCTGTAAAGCCTTTGATTCAGTGATACACGACAAACTACTCCTAAAACTAAAATCTTAGGGTATCTCTCGACATCTGCATAACTGGAAAGAAGCATTCCTGTCAAACAGACAACAAATGGTCAAACTTGGGAGCGTCCTATCAAATCCTGTACCTGTCAACAGTGGTGTCCACCAAGGCAGTGTTCTAGGACCAACTCTCTTCATACTTCACATAAATGACTTCTGTGATCATATTAAGAGCAACTGCATCCTCTTCACTGATGATGTAAAGCTTTTCAACACAGCAGACAATACTGCTACCCTTCAAAAAGACCCCGACTATGTATCAGAATGGTCAAACAAATGGCAACTTCAGATTTCAACAAATAAATGCTCTGTCTTACATATTGGCAAAAAAAATCAGAAAATAAAATACAAGCTGAATAGTCTGTTGAGGATCCAAACTTTGTCAAGGACCTTGGAGTACTCATCTCTAATGATCTAAGTGCTAGAGCCCACTGTAACTACATAGCCAAAAAGGCATTAAGAGTTGTTAACCTAATCCTGTGTAGCTTTTTCTCTGGTAATATAACACTACTAACTAGAGCATACAAAACATTTCTAGACCAATACTTGAATACAGCTCATCAGTCTGGAACCCACATTACGTATCTGATATTAACACAGTTGAGAAAGTCCAGAAATACTTCACAAGAACAGTTCTCCACTCCTCTACTTGTTGCAGAATACCTTATGCCACCAGATTTGAAATTCTAGACCTAGAAAACCTAGAACTACACCGCCTTCGGTCCAATTTAAGTATAGTATATAAAACCATACATTGCAATGTCCTACCTGTCAATGAATTCTTCAGCTTCAACCATAGCAATACAAGAGCACAGAATAGATACAAACTGAAGGTAAACCGCACCAAATTTGATTGCAGGAAATACGAATTCAGCAACAGAGTGGTCAATATCTGGAATACTCTACCTGACTCTGTGGTTTCTTCCCCAAACCCCAAAAACTTTAACCTTAGACTGTCTACTATTGACCTCACCCCTTTCCTAAGAGGTCTGTAGGGGGCATGCATAAGCGCACCAAAATGTCTACCGTCCCTGTCCTATAGTTTCTTTTATTGTTTTTTTTTCTTATATGTATCCATGTATTCATAACTATGTTTTTTACTTATATCTATTATCTTGTAAGCAATTGACAAACCAAATAAATAAATAAATAAATTAGCTCCAAGGTCCCTTCCAATTCTGTTATTCTGTAATTCTGAGCATGGGAGATGAAATCCACCCACCTTAAAGATGCCAAGGTTGCTTTATATATTTGTGTTGATGAAGACTCACTATTCCAGGCCAAAGGGTTAGAGTTAGGCAACTTCATCAGGCAGAGCAAAATTAGCTAGGCAGAGTCAGAGAGTTGTTGGAAGGTACCAACTCTCACCACACCAACTCCAGGGGCTTCTCCCCAGATTGCATTTTTTTTTATATGTACCCATTTCATGTATTCATAACTATGTTTATACTTATACCTGTTATCTTATAATTACTTGACAAATAAATAAATAAATAAAAAATAAAATAAGAGCACCCATCATTGCATACATTGCGGCATTCTGGACCAGTTGTAGCTTCCAAATGGTCTTCAAGGGCAGCCCATGTAGAGCGCATTGCAGTACTCCAAATACAATTTAGTTGCTTGCAACTCCCCAAAGACCCTGGATGCAGGAGTCTTGCTTGGCTAGTGTAAACCATTCCAACCTTATCAGAAGATAGCTTTTCTAAAACACCAGTCTCTCACCATTTTTCTTCCCCAGTGCTTTTCACCCTCCCGCCCTCAATCCTTTCTCAGGTCTCTTATCTTTCATAATTGACATATGGAATTCATTCCTTTAAGACCTGAATGGCTTCTAAAGCAGGATTGGATGCATCCACAGAATACAGGTCTCTCAAGGCTGCAAGTTATTTCTGAAATCAGGACAACAGGTCCCCATGTGTCAAGCAAGTTGTGGGAGGATTATGAGTTCTGTTTCCTGCTTGTCACAGTCGGCTACCACGAGAAGCAAAATGCTGGGCTTAAATGACCTAATCTGGTCTGGCTGTTCTTACATTCTCAAAGATATTCTCCATCCCTTATTTAACTTACTGACTTTCTTCATGCCTTTTCGTCTCAACCTGCATTCCCATAAGTCTATTGGGAACCCAAAATAGATCATCACTAGGTAGTGACACTGGTTTCTTCCCTCCCCAGGGCACTTACCTGCATAAAGAGGCAACCGGTCACCTCAGCCTTGTAGTTCCCTGGCACTTGGGGCAGATCCTGGCACTGGAGCAGCAGAGAGTTTTTGCTGTCCACATGGAATTGTGTCAGGACAGCATCGCTTGAACTTAAGGTCGCTTTGGCATTGATGCCATCCTTAGAATAAGTAAGTGTGCTATATTGGGAAAGGGCCTGGAGAGCCACCACCGTATCCTGCAAGAGAAAACAAGAATGGAATGGAATGGAGTAGAGCTGGAAGGGACCTCAGAGGTTTTCTAGTCCATCCCCCTGCTCAAGCAGGGGAACCTATATCACTTCAGACAAGTGACTATCCAGTCCCCTTAAAAACTTCCAGCAATGGAGCACCCACAATTTCTGAAGAGAAGCTGTTCCACTGGTTAATTGCCTTCAGTGTTAAGAAGTAACCTCTCTTGAATGATACACCTCAGCTGGAAAGCCTGAGAACTGAGACTCAGCACATCTGGAGGTCATACAAGGCATATCATATCACATAAGATTCATTTCCAGTTGCTCGTTCCTACATATTCTTGAGAATTTGTGAGAAGCAAACATACCTGTGTAGAGGAGTATCCTCCATTGGAATTCTGTTGTTTGAGCAACCATTTGACAATGGCAGTTGCTGTCGTTAATTCTTCCTGGGACGGGAATGGTTTTTTGGTCAGAAAAGCAAGGAGCCCGTAGGAGGTCATCTCTACCTCAGCAGAGGGAGCACGCAAGTAGAACGGAAAATCAGATCTCTGCTTTTGCTTCCCAGGCCTCTCCCAGTGGATGGAATTATCATCTTCAAAGAAAGAAGTTAACTTTGGGTTACACAAACAGTCCAAGCACCATCAGAGATATATCAAATTATAACTGGTATCTGTAAAAAACCATTTGGTCTCTCTGGTGTCAAACCCTATGCAACTGGGCAACAGGAGAAGCACATTACAAGTAGTCCTCAACATACAATTGATTACATAACAATTGTTCAAAGTTATGACAGAACTTGTCAAAAAAAAAAAAAAGACCTTGACTACGTATCAGAATGGTCAAACAAATGGCAACTTCAGATCTCAACAAATAAATGCTCTGTCCTACATATTGGCAAAAAAAATCAGAAAATACAGGCTGAATAGTCAAGACCTTGTTGATGACCCAAACTCTGTAAAGGATCTTGGAGTACTCATCTCAAATAACCTAAGTGCTAGAGCCCACTGTAACTACATAGCCAAAAAGGCGCTAAGAGTTGTTAATTGTTGTTAATCTTACGTAGCTTTTTCTCTGGTAATATTACACTAATAACTAGAGCATACAAAACATTTGATAGACCAATACTCGAATACAGATCATCAGTCTGGAACCTATATTACATATCTGATATTAACACAGTTGAGAAAGTCCAGAAATATTTTACAAGAAGAGTTCTTCACTCCTCTACTCGTTGCAGAACACCTTATGCCACCAGACTCGAAATTCTAGACCTAGAAAACCTTGAACTACGCTGCCTTCGGTCCGATCTAAGTATAGTATATAAAATCATACATTGCAATGTCCTACCTGTCAATAAATACTTCAGCTTCAACCATAACAACACAAGAGCAAACAATAGATACAAACTTAAGGTTAATCGCACCAAACTTGACTGCAGGAAATACGACTTCAGCAACAGAGTGGTCAATGTCTGGAATACTCTACCTGACTCTGTGGTTTGTTCCCCAAACCACAAAAACTTTAACCTTAGACTGTCTACTATTGACCTCACCCCTTTCCTAAGAGGTCTGTAGGGGGCGTGCATAAGTGAACCAACGTGCCTACCGTCCCTGTCCTATTGTTTCTTTTATATTTTATTTTTCTTATATGTATCCACGTATTCATAACTATGTTATACTTATACCTATTATCTTGTAAGCAATTGACAAATAAAATAAATAAATAAATAAATAAAATAAAACTCCCCAGAGCTACTTATGACCCATTTTTGGAGTTAAAATATTCAACTTATGCCCACAATTGAGCCCAATGTTTCTGTTGCTAAGGGAGAAATTTAAGAGAGTTTTGCCCCTTTTATGACAGTCCATGCCACAGTTGTTAAGTGAATCACTGCAGCTGTTACATTAGTAATACGGTTGTTAATGAATCTGGTTTCCCTATTGACTTTGCTGGTCAGAAGGGCACAAAAGGGGATCACATGACCCCGGATCACCACAACCGTCTTAAATGTGAGTCAGCTTACAAGCATCTGAATGTAAATCACGTGACCATGGGGATGTTGCAATGGTCACAAGTGTGAAAAATCCCCGGATCACCACAACCGTCATAAATGTGAGTCAGTTTACAAGCATCTGAATGTAAATCACGTGACCATGGGGATGTTGCAATGGTCACAAGTGTGAAAAATGGCCATAAGTCACTCTTTCCAGTACCATTATAACTCTGAACAAAGTGAACTGTTGTAAGTTGAGGCAAACTGTTGTAAGTCGAGGCCTAAGTGACCTGGTTGTAAGATGAAGACTACCTGTACCCACACACACCTCCATGGTCATGTGATCACATTTTGGGCACCTGGCAACCGACTCACCTATATGACTATTTGCAGCATCTTGCAGTCATGGGAGCATGACTGCTTTTGCCAGGTACTAGCATTTTTACTTCCAGTTTCTAGCAAAAAACTAGAAAATGAATTATCTTAACAAATGCCATGTTTACTTAATGACTGTCATAACAAAATGATCATACCTTTGAATCCAGTCACCGAATGCCTCAACACATGACTGCAACGACCTATAATCATGATTCTGAGCTCAATTACAGCCATAAGTTGACAACTAACCAGTAAAGAGATTTCAATGACCGCCACAACAATAAATCACCCGATTACCATCATGATAAAGGGAAATAAGATGTTGAGTGTTAATATGATGCTAATGTGATGGGACTCATTCCATGATGGCCAGAAGGCATATTATCTCCAGCTCATCTGCCCACTGATGTAAGGACCTGCCTCAGCTATCTTATCAGGAAAGATGACTCTTGAAACAATTGGCATTTCAAAAGGAACTTTTACAAGTGATTGCAGAGAAGTCAGGCGGAGTCTGAAATTCATGCACAAAGCATTAGGCTAATTTTCCCCTTCAAACCCCACCCAATGCCCCATGTCAACCAGTAGCCAATATAATGCCGCAAAGGTATTTTGAGAACTCTGAGGTGGGATGGTGATAGATGTTCTTCCTATATATACTGCAACCTTGGTAACAGTCTGGAACCAGCTGGGAGGGAGTCCATCCTGACACTCCAGTTCCCCATGCAGTTGCAACAAAAGTGAAAGCATTCACCCCATGAAACATCCCTCCTCCGCTTTGGAATAAGGAACTGACAACTGATTTCCTTCCAGTGGTCATTAATTAATTATTTGTGGAATCAGCCTATGCTTCCATCCTTATATAGTGAGATGGGCCGCAAATACATTTAATAAATAAATAAAATCCTGTAAAACACTTGGTTATAAAAAAAACTTAGCCATTTTGGAAGCATCTTCAGGGCTGCCACAGTGAGGCTGGCTGGAGCTGTGGAAACGTGAGGAGGGAGATAGAGGTAGCTGGAGAGGATGTGTAGCCAAAATAACATTATTTCCTGTGGGAGCCAAGGACATTCCTACCAGGTGTTGGAGGGGCTTGGACAAAAGCCAGCCGCAGCTGGGACTACAACCTGATTGGACCATGTGATTAATGTGTGACCTGGGGAAAAGAACTTTGGGTTTTGATTTGGGTGGGGAAAACCTCGGGTCCTTCAAAGTCGGATTTTCATCAGCTGTGCCAATATGGCATTCCTAATAAATTCATACTTTGAGGAAACTCTAGGCCTCAAGGTTTTGATTGCTTTGGGTCTATTACTTGGAACTCTGACACTTGGGGCTATAGACACTTTTCTTGTCCGGGGGTCCAATGAACATTATTCTTTGCATGCCAGTAAGCTTTGTTGCACATCTCCAATTTTTCGATGGATACCCGATTTTCATAACAAAGAGCTCATTTCTCACCATCCTCCACAGCTACTTTTAGAAGGGAGTCCAACATTTCTTGCCTCTTCTCCTCTTTCCCCGCCAAAGCAAAAGCGTACGCTAACAGAGCCCGGAGATAAATGTGGATCTCTTTTGCTTCAGTTGCCTTCTCCAAGCAAAGCAAAGCATTTTGCACCACAGGATGCTGCAGAGGGAAAAAAGTTTAATGGAAATCAGTATAGCAGTATACAAAGCATATTCATCTCCACCCTATATTACCAGTGTTGTGGTCATTTGCAATAAAGCAGAAGCAAAGGTTAATCACCACTTGGAAATGCAATGTTTGAAGAAAGCTGCTGGGGTGACCAGAAAGGTTAAAATAAAAATGAGATGATAAGAGAAAGAACTAGAATATATCCAGTCTTAAGCTACATGCAAAAACAGCAAGTTAAGTGGTCTGCTCACCTAGAGACAATGTCTTGGGATTCTATATCATACAATGCATAAAAGGTCAAAGAATAAGAGGCAGACCCAGAGAGACAACATCAGACACACAACAACAGCATCAAATAACAGTGATTGAGGTCACCAAAAGTGCAAGAGCCAGAACTTTGTATCTCCCTTGACACTTGAAATGGAGGAGGTATTGTCCTTCCACCACCAGTTGGTTTGTAATCTAAGTTGGTCAGGAGGAAGGTTTCTGAAAAGGAGACAGTGAAGAAACTCAGGATCTCAGCAAAGCCCTGGGATGAAGTTGGCTTTATTATTCATTTAAGTTGTTAACTTAAACAACAATACAGCAACAGTAAGCTGATGGTCTAATTGATGCAAGCCATTTGTTATTTTCTTCCTCCAAGGAGCAGACAGAATCCAGAAGCTCAGGTTGAATGAAGAGCACAGAAACTCCATATTTCTGCTGCCTGCGCCACTACCAGCTACTTGCTCTTCCTACATGCTCCTGTGTTTTGGGAACAAGGTTTAGCAGTTCCTCACTAGCTAAGGTCCAAAATGAGAGTGCTGGTGGATCAGGCATGAGGAGAAGGAGGAGCAGGGCAAATCAGGAGTGATAATGTAAAGATTCAGGAGATGGTTTGGTAAACAACCATCTGCAGACTCCTCCATTATCTGCAAAAAGAAGCTCTTTCTTTCCAGTTCACATAAAAGCCCTTAGAAAGAAAGTCAGAAAGTCTTCATCCTAATGTGTTGAAAGACAAAATGGTCCTAAAGTGAAAGCTGCTGATGTTGTCATAACCCTTTCCCTCTCCTATCAATAAATATTGTTAAAGAAGACTGAACATCTTGCTTGGAAGAATTACTTTGGTGGAATCAGCCGTCAAGAGTCAGAGCTGGTCATTAGGATCCAAATATGAAGAAGCAAGTTAGGGCAAAATTGATTGGATTGTTATTAGCATATAGGGTTGTTACAGTAGTCAGAAGACCACAATGCTATTGCGACGTAGTAGTTTGGCTTGCCAAAGTACCAGCCCTGTCATAGGACACACTTGCACACTTCCCAAAGAGTGCCACGGTAGATGAGCTGACTTCGCACCAAAGATAAAGACGAGCAGATCTTTTTGCAGCATCATCCAAGGACCCCTCCCTTCCCGAAGTTGCCTCGCAAATGGGCACTACAACCAGAAAGGTTCAGAGCCATCAGGAATCCGATTACCTGCACAGAGCACCAGTTTGTGTCTTCACCAAAATGGTACCTATCTATCTACTTACATAGACTATGCTTTTGAATTATTAAGGTGAACAGAAGCTAAGGCAAATGACAGGAGCTCATTCTGCCACACAGTGCTTGAGCTCAAACTGCAGAGCTGAGACCATCTCTGTCATTAAGCTATGGAGCCACCATGCCTCTTAATTGATTGGAGAGAGAAAAAGACAGAATTGATTGGAGAAGAGGAGGGATAAAGAAGAGGTAATTGAGCTTAGTCACCTTGTACAATTACATTTTGGATTCACCAGACTATGATATGGCTTTGCATGTACAGTGAAGCTAGTGAGATGTGTCTATTTCATTAGCCTAAATGAGCGGTGAACTCCCTGACCAAGTGGGAACTTGAACATGGGTTTTCTTACTGCTAGTTTACTGCAATCATGGTTGCCTTTTGAACACTTACGGTGGGAGGTAGTGGCACTTCCAGCAAAGCAATGGCGATATAAGTTGAAAGAGTGGTCTGGTCATCAATTCCCCCCTGCAGGAGAGAGTCAGATCTCAGCTGCACCTATTATACAAAGAACTTCCACCATCTTCTATCATCCCTCCAATCTTTCCAAATCTATATTATATTCCCTCACAAGAAATCATAGAGTTTTGGGAACTGAGCAAAGAGAGATCCCAATGATACTTTTTCATGAGGCAACTGGAATTTTTTGTTGTTTCTTTTGAAGACGTTTCACTTCTTATCCATGAAGTTTTTTCACCTCTGACTGAATGGTGGGGAATGGAATGATTTATATTCCTTGCAGACAGCTGGTCATTGAATTCTTTTAGTGAGTCATTGAGGCCAGCTAGGAGGTTTATCTGTGTTCTCAGAGTTACCAGAGTAGTGCAAATGGAGTCTTCTTGGCGCTGCAGGATGTTTTCTGCTATTGATGTCTGTATCTAGTGGTTTCCAAGTAAACAACCTCCAAAGGAACAGGGACAAGCTCGACGAGACCACGCCATTCTTCTCACAACGTTCAATTTTATTGAAGATGGTCTATTGCAATCTGGGCAACCCTGAGAGTTTTGGGTTTCACCCCATTCCCAAAAGAACATCAAGATCCATCTACCCGGCTTACATCAGGCAGAATATGGCAACATCATGCTTCATCCCATCCGAGACTATCCCACAGTCATTCAACTCAAGGTCTGGTAGGGTGAAACAACGATACCTTGACTCTCCAGACAGCACGAACGGCTATTGGCTGCAATGCT
Organism: Bungarus multicinctus; assembly: GCA_023653725.1. NCBI lineage: Eukaryota > Metazoa > Chordata > Lepidosauria > Squamata > Elapidae > Bungarus > Bungarus multicinctus. Next base: position 8,833,138 of record CM042834.1, on the reverse strand, counting down.
TCTAAAAAGAAATAACCCACTCCCAAATTCTTCCAGGCAACTAAATGTGGAATGGCCTAAAAGCTCCAAAAGAAAACATGGACTTTCCCAGAGAAAGGACAACCACTGTAGAAGCGCAGGCGCAAGGGGATATTGAAGTGAATCTGCTACTGTTTCGAATGGGACTTTTAGGCTCATACCATATGGCTGCGCTAGCTTCTGCTCGCAGGAGTCCGCATTCGGTGCTGCTATATCCACATTCTTTTATTCTTGGCCGGCCCTACACATTCCTTCGCCCTGGCAATGGGCCTCGCCCTCCCGTCCCTGGCCCTTGCACGGGTGCCCATTGGAAAAATACAGTGCCTTGGGGCATTGGTGCACAGGACAGGTCTCACCACCCGACAATTTGGCTGTGCCAAGTGATGGGCAGCCAGAACCATGGCAGGTTTTGTTAGGGAGAAGGAATGGGAGGGGTGGACGAAGCGGGGGTAGGGGGAGGAGTAAAAACGTTGGTTTCAGTCCAAAGAGCGTTATTGTTTTGGGTAGAGATCTTCGTCTTAGAAGGGACGAGAGGGAAGTGGGACGAGAGGTGAGGGATAACTGCTACGGACTTCTTTCGGAATGGCCATTGGTTCCCAGGCGGCTCAAATGCCCAACGTGCAAACTGCAATATTAATGGCAATATCAGGGGTTTTCCAAATTCAATTGTATAAACTGTGGACGAAGGGTGGTTTTTGTTTTATTTCTAATAATTTTCTTATTATGTGCTGGTAACCACAATGAAGATGTGCTATCTAATTTGTTGTAGAAGCTGCCATGCACCCAACAAATAAGAAATCGACCTATTTACTATACTATTGCTGTCATGCTACTACTACTACTCCTATAATGTCTGTTGTCTTCTGAAAGAAAACATATATGGAAAAAGTCCATTGCCCTCCGATTACTAAAGCAACGGTGGGATACGTACTTATGGTCAGTCTATGTCAGTTTTTCCCATGGCTAAAACCATACTATCTCCTTGATTGACTGCTGAACTATTTCATACGTCTTTATGTTTTTATTCAAGTCCTACAGCGCTGAAAAGACAAGTCACCTATTGTTTCTTCCAGATTAGATCCACGAAGTAATTCCAGCATCTCTATTGAACCAAAGACAACCTCAACTACTGTATCTTCATTCACATCCTTCTTGAGCCTCAATGTGACGTTACAACAGGTCTTGGGAATGTAGAGAAACCAGCGTTCAGGGCATCGACAACATTATGGCTTACATCACACGACCCACACACACAATCCCAACTGAACACAATAGTGGGCATTTAGGAATTGCTTGCATGTACAACAAGGTGCAAAAGTCGGTTGTGTGAAACACAATATGGCAGTGACCTTCTCGGCCCATGTTTCAGACTATAAGAAATTAAAGAACGTGTAATTGGGGCAACAACTAGATTCAATTTTAAGACAACTTGGTTATTTTTTTAACAAGTTACAGTAAATAGATGTTTAAATCAGATCGCATTAAGTGAGAGTGGACTTGCCTCTTAGAGATTTATATCCTTAAGATAGAAAATTTCAAGGCCCAATTTGTCCAGGTCTTGGCAAGTGTCAAGTTTACTGTTCCGAATATTAGACCAACTCTCATTTAAAAAAGAAACCCGTTGACTTTTCTGACGCCAGCCTATTGTTACACATTGAGGGCATTGTTAAAAGAGACCCAGTGCTCCGAAAGATCCAGTATTCTCTCCTGCACTCAGTGTCAGTGAGTTCTGAGCATCGTTGATAGCTTGTCTTCCCCAACAATTATGGATCGGCGCCCGAGCAAAAATTTCAGCACGAAGCCGTCAGCTATTAAGACGAGAACAAGGCAGCACAGGAGCCCCTCATTTTTCTTTTTCTAGTACAGTTCCCTACAGTTTCGGCATTTGAATTGCAGAACCCCATGGAAAGCAAAGGTGTCAAGACAGTTAGGATAGCAGCTCTACGCTGGGCAGTCAAAGTGCCACTTTTCAACAAGGATGTGGCGGTTGCTCAGTATAGGGCAATTATATTCAAGTTCTTAAAACTATTCCAGAATAGGAATAATTGTATGGTGCGTGTCTCTTCAAGATCTAAGACCACTATCAAACCCCACTAGGACAGGTTGCAAGACAACCAGACTAA
>CM042834.1:8718732-8830497 GCA_023653725.1 Bungarus multicinctus | reverse complement strand
ACACATGCCCTGTTTCAGCAAAGCAAAAGCCGCGAATTTCCCCCCTTTTTGAGCCCCAAATCTCCCAATGCAAAAGGAAGAAAAAATGCTGAGCAACCGCATGTTGAAAAATAATTAATTAAACAAGCTGATTGGAACTACCACCATTCAGTCCCTCCTCACCAGTTTCATAGTAATCATAGACTTTGACCAAGGCAGGCTTCAGGCCCCGGACGGGTGTCTCCTGCTCCACTGTAAAGGAGAAAGTCTGGGTTGTGTTGCGTACCTGCAGAGAAAAATGAGATTATAAACAAGATGGAGAGCTTCTGCAGGCAACACATCGTAGAACCCTTTTTGTTCTCTGAGCTTGGTTGTTTCAGTTATACCTAACTGGGTATCATCATCAGTGCTAGTGAAGTGGAATTTCTTACCTGTTTATATCCAGTAGCTTGCTCTGCTTATGTTGATGGGGGTTTTTCTCCTTGATAGTTTTTTTCTTGATTGTTTTCTGCTTGATTGTTTGTCTGGTGTTAGCCTCTGCTTATCTAGTGTGAAGGCTACTGGAGAGGATGTCTTCTGGTCATTTTGTTTCTTTCTTAGCTTTTTATTGTCTTTTCTGAATGGTGTGTCCTTCATTTCTGTGTCTATTGAAGGCTGATTTATCTGAACGCTAAGCTTCCAGGAATCCCGTAGCACTTTTGGATTTAGCTTGCTCTGAGCTACCGTATTTTCCGGCGTATAAGACGACTTTTGAAAGGAAAAAAAGTCAACCGAAAATCGGGGGTCGTCTTATACGCCCGGTCGTCTTATACGCCGGAAAATACGGGTACATCAGGAGTGAAGCTTGAGCGCTTCGAGAGGCTGGTTAACAAGCAGGAGCGAAACCAAAACGGAGCCACTTCCCCACCACACTGGTGGCATCGCCGGGAGACGCTCCTCCCCTTCCCGAACAGAACAAGATGGCGGCCGCTCTGCCAGCCCATCATGCTCCGTGGGAGGCCAGGTCGTCTTCCGTGTGTGGGGGAGAGAGACCGAGAGAGCCGCCCTGGGGCCGGAGGAGGAAGGTTGTACGGTCGGCTGATGCGAGCGCGAAGGAAGGAGAAGCATCTTAGTTTACAAATCCTTGCAGCTTAATTTTGAATACCCATATTTTCTGGTGTATAAGATGACTTTGAAAAAAGTCAACCAAAAATCGGGGGTCGTCTTATACACCCGGTCGTCTTATACGCCGGAAAATACGGTACATACGGTAGCTTGTCATGAGCTACATACATCTTTAGAACGTTGAACTATGTATATTCCCTTTTATTGGAGACCTCACACTAGCAGGGATCCTAAAAAACCCTGGATGTATTTTGACCATGTCTACCATAGGCGTGAGAAATCAAGACCTACTACAGGATATTGTCCAGGAAAGGGGAAGGGAAACCAGACCTAATAAAAGAGAAAGTGAAATTGTGCTACATATATGAAATAGCTACAAATCTACAGAAATGCAATGGAAGTCTGTATGTTCCCTAGGAAAATCTCTAACCTCTTTCAGCATCCTTGGGCTGAAAGGGGAAGGCCTAAAATATACTGTCAGGGGAAAGATGGGCATTGTAAAATCCAATCTATCTGCAGATTTCAAGCTTCCTTTTCCTTTGTGTCCTAAAACTGTGGGGTCTCTTTATCTCCCTGAACAGAATAAAGGCAAAAAATCCTGAAGCTAGAAGGGAGTTTTGAGGTCATCCAGCTCACTACCTGCTCACTGCAGGAACCCAAATGAAAGTCATTTGAGCATCCTTAGGCTAAGAAGATACTATCTACTATTTAATATTGGGAGAATTCCAGTAGAAATATTCTCAGGTTGTAGTGCAGGGGTATCAAATTCGATTTCATTGAGGGCTGCACCAGGGTTGTGTTTGACCTCAGGGGGCAGGGAAGGTGTGGCCATGGTGGATGTGGCCAGCTCAATGTCACTTATGGTGAGGGTGCCTGTGATGGCCCGAGTTCTCTACCAGTGAAAATGGGCACCCAAGCTCCATTTTTGGCCGTGACAGCCTCCTGCAACCCTCTGCCAACAAAAATGGAGCTCGGGAGGGATGTGTGCAGCGCTCCTGAGCTCCGTTTTCACTGGCAGAGGCACCATAGGCTGATTCTTTGCTGTTTCCAGGGTGGCTCTGGGGGCCAGATCTAAGAACCCTGCAGGCCTCAGCAGAAGCAAAAGAGTCCAGTTTATAGTATCTGATGAACAGACAAGGTGAGGCCCAGGTAGCCACCCTGCAAACCTCATCCAGAGAGGCTTGAGTTTGAGACCCCTTTTGTAGTGGAACTAAACATCATCATGACGCATGAGAAAGATGGCGTTGGTTCATGTAAAACAGGGTTTGTCAAGCTTCCTGGCTGAGAAATTCTGGGGTTTGAAGTCCATACATCTTGATGTCACCAAGATTAAAAAAATACTGACATAGAAAAATATACTTGCCCCAGAGTGTATGTCTTTGTGTAGAGAGTGGAAGCTGTCATTGACGAGAAGTAAGAGGAGTGGTACATTATGTTGACCACTTGAAAAAAACTCAGCCCATAATAAGCTTGTAACTCCTTGCTTCCAAGAAAAATAAGGACAAGGAGAAAAGAAGGGGTCCTGCCCTGGATTTTATCCCCTTGATTGAATGATCTTGTTCCCTATTTGGGCTTCTCTCCATATCCTTACTCACCTCATCCAAGTATAGCAGGACATGATTGATGTTCACTTCACTCTTCTGGATCTGACCTTGCTTTTCCAGCTTCAGGGGTGAAAACATTTGAGAAATGGAAAGAGCTTTAGTAGCATTCATAGTTGTACTATTGAACTAGGTGGCCATAGAAACAGAGTTAGAAGTGATCTTGTAAGTCACCAAGTTAAACCTCCCACTCAGTAAAGAATCCACCACAAAGTTGTGGCTAATTTTGGTTGTACCGATAGGTGCAATATTTCATATCGGGAGAAAGAATGGCAACTGCTATTTTCATTGGAGAAAAGGGTCATTGGTTCTCACCTGATATGACCTTTCTCGTTGGGTGGAGATAGCATTCAGGATTAGGGATTTCCTGACTTCCATAGATTTAACTAGGACCAACAGGGTAATCAGTCACTTCTTGCTGATTGGACTGAGTGTGTCAAATCTTTGAAGACACTCCTCCTGTTGCTGGAACAATAACATACTCCATTAGATTCGGAACTGAGCAAAACAGGGTGGGACTGAATGCTATCTCCACCGAAAGAGAAAGGTATCAGGTGAGAACCAACGACCCTTCTCCATTGTGATAGAAATAGCATTCAGGATTGGGACATACCAAAGCTGGCTGTCCTATGGGTGGGCCTTGTGCGGTCCGAATCCCCTAGACAGGGTGGACCTTTTGAAGAACTCTCTGTCTAAAAGCTGCCTCAGCAGAAGCAAAAGGGTCCAGTTTATAGTATCTGATGAACGGACAAGGTGAGGCCCAGGTAACCGTTCTGCAAACCTCCTCCAGAGAGGCTTGAGTAGCCCACACCGCCGATGTGGCCGCATTTCTCGTTGAATGTGCTGTTATTATTGGAGGAACCGCAAGTCATTGGGTTTGGTAGCTTTGTATATACACAGTCTTATCCATCTCCCCATTGGAGTAACCTTGCAGCCCATAGTAGAAGGTTGAAAGGAAATAAAGAGGGATTCAGACCTCCTAAAGGGAGATGTCCGCTTAACCTAAATCCGCAAGGCCTTCCGAACGTCCAGAGTATGCCATCTTTTTCCTAATGCATGCACAGGATGCGGGCAAAAATCAGGTAAGATTAGTTCCTGGGCTCTGTGGAACCATAAGTTCACCTTTGGCACAAATGAAAGGTCTAGTCTTAACACAACTCGGTTGGTGTGAAACACACAAAGCTCCTTCCTGACAGATAAAGCTGCCAAGTCTGAAATCCTTCTGGCAGAAGTAATTGCTACAAGGAAGGCCACCTTGCAAGACAAAAAACTGCAGGGAAGTGGATCTTAGTGGTTCAAATGGGGCCTCAGTCAGTGACTGCAGTACTTTAGAGAGGTCCCATGTTGGATATTGATGAACCACTGGAGGCCTCTGGTTCCCTTCAGAAACCTGCGGACCGTGGGATGTCTAGATAAAGATTCCACTCCTCCCAAAGAGAGCACAGAGGACAAGGCTGCAACCTGCCTCCGCAATGTGTTGGGTGAAAGTCCCTAATTTTCCAGTTAAACTGATTTAAATTTGATTCTTTTTAGGAGCAGAAATTAACACGTCCAGCTAGCTGACTAAGTCAATTTCTGGACGTCCCTAGCAACAGGGGGAGTGTCTTCAAAGATTTGACAGACTCAGTCCAATCAGCAAGAAGTGACTGATTACCCTGTTGGTCCTAGTTAAATCTATGGAGGTCAGGAAATCCCTAATCCTGAATGCTATCTCCACCACAATGGAGAATATCAATATTCAACACATCTGTTTTAGCATTCTTAATTCCCATTTCCTATTACAGGTAGTTCTCAACTTACAACTAGTTGCTTAGCAACCATTCAACTTTATGATAGATCTCCCCAGGGCACTCCACTTGGTTGCCGTCCACCTATGGTCATATGATCACATTTTAGGTGATTGGCAACCATCTGCCTTTCTGGCTCTTTGAAGCATCCCACAGTCATGTGACCATGATTTACAATGGTTTTTACAAGAAACCAGCATTTATTTCCGATTTCCACCAAAAAAAACCCAAATTGCAGACAATAATGCACTGAATGCTCATCAGAAAAAAAGGTTGTTAAAAGATACATTTTTATACATATGTAAAAGGGCAGAATTTACTGCTTTTTTTTCTTTTCAGTGCCCAGCTAGGATGGATCCTACATGTTAAATGATAAATTTATTTGATCGCTTTTTTCTCCTTTTTTAATATTATTTTGTTATTAGCATTGAATTTGTGCTTCTGTTTTGATTTGTTTGCTTTTCTGTTTGTATTTTATCTTTTTATGATAAAACAAACAATATATATATATATAAAAGAAAAATGGTTGTAAAATTAGATGCAGTCAAATGTTGACCCATTTAGTGACCAGCACAATTTACGACCATACTTCCAAGGTTGATCGCAGTCGTAGGTCAAGAATTATCTGCATCAAGAAATATAGCACTGAAGATTTAGCAGAAAAGGGAACCTGGAGGAAAAAAATACCTTTTTTATACTGGATTTCACCGGGATGTATCCGGACAGCATCTTAATCTTGACAATTGCCATATTGGAAACCAGACGTTGGCCAGTGTAATGGAGAAACCAAGAAACAAGAGAAGACGTGTGACTCTTTTTAAAGTAAGAAATGCACAGCTTGAGGCAAAAAGCTTGGTCGTGCCATCAGGGCCTCCATCCAATATTGCCATTAAATGGAGCTTCTGGAATATGGAACCATGGTCCTTTCATGAAGCAGGGGAACTGAGTAGCAGCCTTTGGATCCACAGACATGGTCCATTCTTGGAGGAGAAGGGCCTGTATCTGTTCAAGAAAGCAAGGCTCAGCACCGATCCGAAAAAGAGATTACCTGACACTCATGGCAATGTCAAATGTGACGTTAGCTTTGTTTCCTGTGCAAGTCTCAGGAACGGTGTGCACATCCAGCCTAAATGGTGCATCTTCTTGCCTCAAAGGGACATTGTATTTCAAGGCAGTCTGGAATGGAAAGGCCATCATTTGGGGATGTTCAACACTCCTGTGACAGAAGAGTTTGGAGATTAAAACAAGAAGGATACGTGAAAGAGCAAAAAGAATCTGAATTCAAATAGACACACTGATCTAGAGGATTTAAAGATTCATATACAATTGAGACCAGAGAAATTTGGGGGGGATTCGATGAACAGTTGGGGAAAGAGTCATAGAACTTTATTGTTGCACATGGTAATTGCCGTGAGATTACTATATGCGCAAAGATGGAAAGATTCAGCACTCCCACAATAGAGGAACAGTTGGTGAAAAAGATGGAATTCACCGAGATGACCAAATTGACTTACTTGATCAGAGAACAGACAAATATCTATGTTTATTGCTGACCGGAAACTCCTAATGGACTCCTATTTATTTATTTTATTATTTTATTTGTAAAGGTAAAGGTTTCTCCTTTCCAGTCCTGTTCAACTCTAGGAGGGGGAGGTATTCATCTCCCTTAGCTAAGGGAGCAGCATTGTCCAGACACTTCGGTGGTCATGTGGCCATCATGACTATACACAGAACACTGTTACATTCCCACTGAAATAGTACCTATTTATCCACTTGCATTTGCATGCTTTCGAACTTCTAGGTGGGCAGAAGCTGAAGCAAGAACGGGAACTCACCCCATCACGTAGCGCTCAGTTCTTGAACCCAGGCCGTCAACCTTCCAGCTGACAAGCTCAACATCTTTAACCATTGAGCCATCATGCTCCTTTATTGTATCCCCCATTTATTATTTTACAAATGAAATAGGAGAAAAGGAACATAAGTTATGGTGTTTTGATGCTTAGACACAATAGATTATAAAATTAAGCGTTATGTTGTAACCATGGAGTAAGAGGTATATTTATGATTTTATTTATAACTGCTGAAAAGAAATTCAGAAGCTACTACTTTCTACTTTTTCTTCTATTTTTCTGTTGCTTCTTTTTTCTTGCATTTTAGCTTTCTCTTTGATTTTTTTTCCTATTTTTTTCTTAGTTTTTGTTACCGTAGTTTGTATAAATTATGTATTTATTTAAATATTTCTATAGCTGCACATCCTCCATCAAACTCTAGGCAGCTCCCAACCAACAATTAAAAGAACAATATAAAACAACGTAATACATATACATATTAAAACCATAAACATGGTTACAAACCTAACACCAAAGCTAAATTTCCAGTCAATTATTAATCCATTTGTCCACCTCATTCTATCCCAACTTTTTGGGGAAAAGCCAGGTCTTCAGTGCTTTTCAGAAGGCTACAGGGGTAGAGGCCTGCCAACTTTCTGGGAGAAGTATGCTCCATTAGACAGGAACTGCCAGAAAACAGGCAAAGTTTAAGGAAAGGGACTAGAAGGGCTAGAATTATGAGCTCTGTCTCCTGCTTGTCATGGCTGACTACCACGAGAAGCAAAGTGCTGGGCTTAAATGGCCTAATCTGGGCTGGGTGCTCTTACGTTCTCAAAGATATTCTCCACCCCTTATTTAACTTGTTGACTTTCTTCATGCCTTTTTTTCTCAACTTGCATTCCCATAAGTCTATTGGGAACCCAAAATACATCATCACTAGGTAGTGACACTGGTTTCTTCTCTCACCAGGGCTCTCACCTGCATAAAGATGCAACCGGTCACCTCAGCCTTGTAGTTCCCTGGCACTTGGGGCAGATCCTGGCACTGGAGCAGCAGAGAGTTGTTGCTGTCCACATGGAATTGTGTCAGGACAGCATTGCCTGAACTCAAAGTCACTCTGGCATCGATGCCATCCTTGGAATAAGTAACTGTCCTGTATTGGGAGAGGGCCTGGAGAGCCACCACCGTATCCTGCAAGAGAAAGCAAAAGAATGGATTGGATTAGATGAAATGAGATAAGATGAGATGCTGGAAGGGACCTTGGAGGTCTTTTAGTCCAGCCCCTGCTCAAGCAGGAGGACCTATATCATTTCAGACAAGTGGCTGTCCAGTCTCTTCTTAAAAACCTCCAGTGATGGAGCACCCACAATTTCTGAAGAGAAGCTGTTCCACTGCTTAAATGTCCTCATTGTTAGGAAGTTATTTCTATTGAATGACACACCTCAGCTAGTCATCCTGGGAGCTGAGATTCAGCACATCTGGAGGCCATACCAAGGCATATCATTACACCAGGTTTGTTTCCAATTGCTTTGTCCTACATCCTCTTGAGCAGCGGTTGCCAACCGGTGGGCTGCGGCCCACTGGTGGGCCTTGAGAAAATTTTGGTGGGCCTTGAGTAATCTCCCCCCCAGAGCATCCCCCCAAAACAATCCAGGCTGCGCAGAAACACAAGGCTGCACTGTCCACGTGGCTCGCGGGAACCCTTGCCGCCCACTCCTTACCCGACAAACTTGCCTGCTAAATTATTATTTTTCGACCATCATCTATTCTGCGTGCCGGGAGATTTAGAATAGCTAGGAAGCAGAAAATGGTTGGATTTCTTGCTTTCTGGCTAGTCTTTAGATCTTCGGCTCTGCTTTTAAGCACAGCCGAATCTCCCTTAGGACTGAAGGTTCTATTATTCAGTGCAGACTCATGGCAAGCAAATTTGAGAGACTGAGCTAGGCGATGGCAGATAGATAGATCACTGAATGATTCTGTGAGCAACTCAATCTGCTTGCCTGCTTTGCCTGTTTTTGGGTAAAAGTTGCTCTTTTTTAATAAAAAATTCAATATTTACATGCATGGTGTGTTGTGTGTTAATTTTGTGAGTTTGCTTGCTAGCAAATTTTATGAGTTTGCTTGCAAGCAAATTTTATGTGACAGATTGAGCTAGCCAATGGCAGATAGATAGATCTCTGAATGAATCTGTGATTCTGTGAGCAACTCAATCTGCCTGCCTGCTTTGCCTGATTTTGGGTAAAAGTTGCTTTTTTTAAATAAAAAAATCAATAATTATATAAATATTTATAATATTTACATACAAGCCATGCCCAGCCAGTCACATGACCACCAAGCCACACCCACAAATTAGGCCACACCCACAGAACTGGTTAGTGGTCCCTGGGATTTAAAATTATGAGTTTGGTGGTCCCTGAGGTCCAAAAGGTTGGTGATCCCTACTCTTGAGAATTTGTGAGGAGTAAACATACCTTGGTGGCGGAGTGGTTAGAATGCAGTACTGCAAGCTACTCCCACTGCAATCTGGCAGTTCAAATTCCACCAGGCTCAAGGTTAACTCAGACTTCCATCCTTCCGAGGTAGGTAAAAGGAGGACCCAAATTGTTGGGAGCAATATACTAACTCTGTAAACCGCTTTGAGAGGGCTGGAAAGCACTATAAAGTGGTATATAAGTCTTAATGCTATTGCTATACCTGTGTAGAAGAGTATCCTCCTTTGGAATTCTGTTGTTCGGCCATCCATTTGATGATGGCAGCTGCTGTCATTAATTCTCTCTGGGACGGGGACGGTTTTTTGGTCAGCACAGCAAGGAGCACGTAGCTGTTCAACTCTATCTCAGCAGAGGGACCATGCAAGGAAAGTGGAAATTCAGACCTCTGCTTTGGCTTCCAGGACCTCTCCCAGTGGATTGAGCCATCCTCTTCAAAGAGACAAGGAAAAGTTAACTTTGGGTTGCACACACAGTCCAAGCACCATCAGAGATATATCAAATTTCGACTGCTATCTGTACAAAAACATTTGGCCTCCCTGGTATCAAGCCCTATGCAACTGGGCAACAGGAGAAGCACATTACTGGTGGACCTCAATTACTTGTTCAAAGTTATGATGGATCTCCCCAGAGCTAGTTATGACCCATTTTTTGAGTTATAATAGTCAATTTACGACCACAATTGAGCCCAAAATTTATGTTGCCAAGTGAGAAATTTGTTAAGTCAATTTTTCCCCATTTTATGACTTTCCTTGCCACAGTTGTTAACTGTAGTAGTGCAGCTGTTACATTAGTAACAGGGTTGTTAAGTGAATCTGGTTTCCCCATTGACTTTGCTGGTCAGAAGGTCGCAAAAGGGGATCCCATGACCCCGGGACACTGCAACCATCATAAATGTGAGTCAGCTGACAAGCCTCCAAATGTAACTCATATGCCCATGGGGATGTTGCAATGGTCATAAGTGTGAAAAATTGCCATAAGTCACTTCCAGTGCTGTTGTAACTTCCAGTGGTCACTGAAAGCTAAAACATATGAAGAACGGTTGCTGGAATTGGGTATGTTCAGTTTAATGAAAAGAAGGACTAGGGGTGACATGATAGCAGTGTTCTAATATCTCAGGGGTTGCCACAAAGAAGAGGAGGTCAAGCTATTCTCCAAGGCACTTGAGGGCAGGACAAGAAGCAATGGGTGGAAACTAATCAAGGAGAGAAGCAACCTAGAACTAAGGAGAAATTTCCTGACCATGAGAACAATTAATCAATGGAACAACTTGCCTCCAGAAGTTGTGGCTTCCCCAGCACTGGAGATTTTTAAGAAGAGACTGGACAACCATTTGTCTGAAATGGGGTAGGGTTTCCTGCCTAAGGAGAGGGTTGGACTAGACTCTTCCAACTCTGTTATTCTATTCTAGATATTGAGCAAACTGTTGTAAGTCGAGGGCTACCTGTCCCCACTCACACTTCTGTGGTTACGTGATCACATTTTGGGTGCTTGGCAACCGACTCTTCTTTATGACTGTTTGCAACATCCTGCAGTCGTGTGAGAGCATGATTCATTATGGCTTTTGCCAGTTACTAGCATTTTTACTTCCAGTTGCTAGCAAAAAACTGGAAAATGGATTCTCTTAACAACCGCCATGTTTACTTAATGTCTGTCATAACAAAATGATCATAACTTTGTCACCTAATGCCTCAAAGCATGACTCCAACAACTTATAATCATGACTCTGGCCTCGATTACAGTGATATATTGAGGCTACCTGTAGACAGATTTCAATGACCCTCAAGTCAATAAGCCACCCCATTTAACATCATGATAAAGGGTTATAAGATGCTGAATGTTAATATGATGCTAATGTGAGTGACAGATTCATTCCATGATGGCCAGAAGGCATATCTTCTCCAGCTCATCTGCCCACTTACTTCCTTCCAGTGGTCATTAATAAGTTATTCATGGAATCAGTGTATGCTTCCATCCTCATATGGTGAGATAGGCAGCAAATATATTTAATAAAATATAATTCTGTATGAAAAAAAATTGGGGTTATAGGCTTGACTGGGGTGGGGTGGGGTCCAGTGAACATTATTCTTTGCATGCCAATAAAGTTTGTTTCACATTTCCAATTTCTTCGGTGGGTACATGTTTTTCATAACAAAGAGCTCTTTTCTCACCGTATTGCATAGCTACTTTTAGAAGGGAGTCCAACATTTCTTGCTTCTTCTCCTCTTTCCTCGCCAAAGCAAAAACGTACGCTAATAGAGCCCGGAGATAAATGTGGATCTCTTTTGCTTCAGTTGCTTTCTCCAGGCAAACTAAAGCATTTTGCACCACAGGATGCTGCAGAGGAGAAAACATTTAATGGAAGTCAGTATAGCAGTATACAAAGCATATTCATCTCCACCCTATATTACCAGTGTTGTGGTCTTTTGTAATAAAGCGTAAGTGAAAGTTAATCATCACGGAAATTAGAGGTTTGAGGAAAGTTGCCGGAGTGATCAGAAGGGATAAAATTAAAAAAATGAGATTGTAAGAGAAAGAAATGGAATAGATCCAATGTTAAACTCTATGCAAAAATAGCAAGTTAAGTGGTCATTTACAGAGAATATCTTGAGATTCTATTTAAACCATAGAAACATATACAAAAAGAAAAAGCCAAAGAATACGAGGCAGACCCAGAAGAAGATGGAGAGACAACATCAAAACCACACAACAATAGTATCAAATAACAGTGATTGAGGCCACCAAAAATGCAAGAACCAGAACTTTGTATCTCCTTTGACACTTGAAATGATGGAGGAGAAGGAGGAAGGTTCCTGAAGAGGAGATTGTGAAGAAACTCAGGATCTCAGAAAAGCCTTGTGATCAAATTGGCTTTACTCATTTACTGTAAGTTGTTAAAACAGTTTTCAGAACAATACACCTACAGCAAGCTGATGGTCTAATCGATGCAAGCCAATTGTTATTTTCTTCCTCCAAGGAAAAGAAAGAGCCCAGAAGCTCAGGATAAATTGAAGAGCACAGAAATGTCAGCCTTTGAGCTGCTCATCTTGGGATTTCTGCTGTTTGAGCCACTATCAGCTACTTGCTCACTGGTGAGGTCCAAGATGGGAATGCTGGTAGGTCAAGCATGAGAGGAAGAGAAGCAGGGCAAATTAAGATTGACAATGGTGCTCCATTATTTGCAAAAAGAAGCTTCTTTCCAGATCACATAAAAGTCCTTAGAAAACAAGTTAAAAAGTCTTCACCCTAATCGTTGAAAGACAACATGATCCTAAAGTGAAAGCTGTTGATGTTGTCAACACCCTTTCCCTCTCCTTTCAATAAGTCTTGCTAAAGAAGATTGTGAACATCTTGCTTGGAAGAATTACTTTGGTGGAGTCAGCTGCCAAGAGTCAGAGAGCTGGCCATTAGAAGCCAAATCTGAAGAAACAAGTTAGGGCAGAATTGATTGTATTATTATTATTAGCTCATGGCATTGTTACAGTAGCTAGGAGACCATAACATTATTGCAGAATAGTAGTTTGACTTGCCAAGGTACCAGCCCTGTTATAGGATACACTTGCATGTTTCCCAAGGTGCACCACAGGAGGGTGAACTGGCTTCGCACCAAAGAGAAGAGTGGTTCTTCCTGCAGTGTCACCCAAGGCCCACGCCCTTCCCAGAGCTGCCTTGCAGATAGGCACCAAAACCGAAAAGGTTCAAAGCCATCAGGAATCTGATTGCCTGCACTCACCTATCCTCACCTATCCATTTACTTGCATAAAACATGCTTTTGAATGGTTAGATGGACAGAAGCTAAGGCAAGTGACAGGAGCTCATCCTGCCACATAGTGCTTCAGCTCAAACCACCAGAACTGAGACCATCTCTGACTTTAAGCCACTGAGCCACCGTACTTCTTAATTGACTGGAGATAGAAAAGGCCAGAATTGATTGGAGAAGAGGAGGGATAAGAAAGAAGTAATTGGGCTTATTCAGCTTATACAATTACATTTTGGGTTCACCAGACTATGACATGTCTTTGCATGTGCCATGAAGCTGGTCAGATGTTGCCTATTTCATTAGCCTAAATGATTGTGAACTCCATGACCAAGTGGGAACTTGAACATGGGTTTCCTCACTGCTAGTTTACTGCAATCATGGTTGCACTTTGCACACTTACATTGAGAGGTAGCAGCACTTCCAGCAAAGCAATAGTGATGTAAGCTGAAAGAGTGGTCTGGTCATCAACTCCCCCCTGCAGGAGAGAGAGACATATCAGCTGCACGATTATACAAGAACTTCCACTATCTTCTATCATCCCTCCAATCTTTCCAAATTTGTATTATATCTCCCTCACAAGAGATCATGTAGTTTTGGAAACTGAGCAATAAAATAGTGATTTTTCAGGAGGCAACTGGACTTTCTTATCTTTTCTTTTGAAGATGTTTTGCTTCTCATCCAAGAAACTTTTTCAGCTCTGACTGTATGGTGGGGAATGGAAGGATGTACATTCCTTGAAGACAGCTGATCATTTGAATTCTTTTAGTAGTCCAGGTATGGGCTACCACTAGTTCGCACTGGTTCAGGCAAACCAGTTGTTAATTTTATGGCCAGTTCGACGAACCAGCAAATCCTACACCTGGCTGGCCCCGCCCGCCCCTCCCCTCCCAGGAGTCCCCACGTGGCTCATTTTTAGATTGTAGTTAAGTGCAGGGCCCATGTGGGGGCTTGGGGAGAGTGAAAAATGAGCCTCCTTAGCCCAGGGAGGCCGTTTCCCCCTCCCATTGGCTTGAGGAAAGCCTCCAGAGCCCAGGAAGGGCAAGAAACAGGCCTCCTGGAAGTTCCAGAAGGCCGGAAACAGGCCTCCAGAGCCTGGGTAGGGTGAAAATGCCCCTCTATGGCCCGTTTTTGCTCTCAGATGTCAGTGTTCCAATGAAACTCCCTCCTTCATAAGAATTTATTGAAGAAGTAAATATGGCTAAGTAAGAATCTAAGTAAAATATGGCTTCCAAGGCTGACACCACAGTGGCCATGCCCACTGTGGACACGCCCACTCAGCAACTGGGCAGAGAAACGGTGGTTAAATTAATTGAAGCCCATCCCTGAATGAGTCATCCAGGTCACTAGGAGGTTTATCTGTGTCCTCAGGGTCACCCGAGCAGTGCAAATGTGTGTGGAGCTTTCTTGGCTTCAGGATGTTTTTTGCCCTGTGTGCCTTTCCTGCTGAAGACAAGCGCAGGCTGTTGAGGATGAGTCTGTGCTGTCTGCATCTCAAGCTGAAGCACAAATGGCTCCTGTATTCTGCAATTTTTCTGGAAATCCGTTCATACTCTCACACCATTCGAAGGATTTTCATCCCAAAGTGCACAGCTAAATGTCTGTGTCTTCAAAGAAAAAGAAGAAAGTCCTCTTGCATTCTGAAAAATCACCCTTGGGCACTACTGAATATACTGTGTCAGTTTTGCGTATAAAACGTTAAATCCTGACTACTGAAAATTCACGAGTCTTTCTGTTTTGTCAATGTTGTCCTTGTTCATAAACAGAAAGAAAACACATATTTTCTTCCAGATTAGAAATCCAGAATAATTCCCAATCATTCTCTATGTGGCCAAACCAACTCAATCTGCCTATATCTTCAATTCACATTCCTTCTTGAGCTCATTCGTTTAATGATGGTCCAAAGTTACAGCAGGCTTGGAATCAACCAGCTTTCAATGCATCCTCAAAAGTACGACTCTTACACCACTCTAAAAATCCCATGAACACAATTTGGGCACTTGGCAACTGGCTTGCATTTATGACAATTGCATAGTCCTGTTGTGATCACAATCTGCAACCTTCCTGGCCGGTTTTGGACAAAAAAAGTGAATTGGGGAAACCAGATTCACTTAATAACCATGGTGATTCGTTTAACAAGTGTCGTAAAAACGGTTGTAAAATCAGGTTGGTCATGTGATGACTTGCTTAGCGATTATATCATTTGGGATCCAAAATTCTGACCCCAATTGTCGTAAGTCGAGGACTACCTGTAATCCCAATATACCCAACTCTCATTTCCAAAGACACGTCTCTGTTTTCTTTCACCTGCCTCTTGTACCTTGAGGTTATTGTTAAAAAGAGACCCAGTGCTCCGAAAGCATCCATCGTTCTGCTGCTGCCGTATCAGCCAGTTCTGAGCATCATTGATGTGCTTGTCTTCCACAAAGATTATGGATCTTGCCTGAGCAAAAGATTTCAGCACGAAAGCCGTCAACCTATAAGACAGCACAGAGCACAGGAGAACCTCATTTTTCTTTTTCTAGTTCCCAAGCTCCTACAATTTTCGGAAATCTTGGGATTGAAGAACCCATTGAAGGAAGGTATCAAGAAAGTTAGGAGGACAGCTATAAGTAGGCAGTCAAAGCCTCCTTTTTCACCAGCAATGCGGTGGTTGCACAGATATAGGCAATTATCTTCACTTTTTAAAAACCATTCCCGAGTATTCCCCTGCTTGGTATGCTTATACCATGTTTCTCTTCAATCCTGCACATGTGCTGGGCCCTTGGTAGGGAGGAATGGATCATTTCCCTGCTGTATAAATTGCATCCTCCCCTTTTTAAAAACATCTCTCAATTAATGGGGAAGTGTCTCTTGGGATCAAATGAATATGCCTGTGTGATGTTCTTGGCAGCAATATGGCACTGTCTTCCCATTGCCTTCTTCTGGGATGCTGTTTCAACTTCCAAGTTTAGTCTAAAGCCATGGGATTTCCTAGTGGCCTCCCATCCAAACACTAAAGGGAACCAACCTTATTTGGTTTTTTGAGACAGGTGCATAGCAAAGGCCGGCTAGGTGGTGGCCCCTGCTGCCTTTCTCTCTAATACAGTGTTTCTCAACCTTGGCAACTTTAGAATAGGTGGACTTCAATTTCCAGAATTCTCTAGCCAACATGTTGCCTGTGGAATTCTGGAAGTTGAAGTCCACCTATCTTAAAGTTGTCCATGTTGAGAAACACTGCTTTAAACGGTGAGACGCAGTCTATTCACCATCATTCAGCTGCTCAGACTCCATTGCTGTCTCTAGCCCTCTTTCACCATCGGTGAGTTGGTTCAGGAAAGTGGAGCAATGGCTGGAAACTCATTTCTTGAAGTTGCCAAGTAATAATACAAGGATTAGCATTCAGAGAACTGACAACAGTAAACAAGGCATGTCTGAATTGTAACTCTGCATGTGTTTCGCTAGGAGAAACTAATTTTACACCGGAAATCCAAAACAGAAAGCATAAACTGGAAATACAATGACGAATATCTAAAAAATTATACTGGGGATATTCTTGCTCTTAGCCCTTTGGTGATGTCTTTTCACGTCCTTCTAGGTAGACCAGACTTAGAAAACCAAATTATGAATATTAAAATCACTTTTAGTATTCATGATTTTAGTGTTACTAGTGTTACTTTAACAGAATCTTGCAAGTCTGAATATTCCTGTCCCCTGCCTGCCTTAATCTACAAGGGAAGTAAGAAATATTTTTCTAAAATTACACTTCTACTTTGGACTCAGATTTCCTTATCTGACTGTTGTCTTGATTGCAACTCTTCCTCCTGTCCCTTAAGTTTATTCTCATAGCCCATTATGGGTAGTCCTTGACGTACAACTATTCGATCAGTTAGCATTCTAAATTACAAGGGCACTGAAAACAGTAACTTATGACCATTGCAGCATTCCCATGGGTCACATGATCAAAATTCAACACTTGGCAACTGGCTCATATTTATGATAGTTGCGGTGTCCCAAAAAGTCATGTGATCCCCTTTTGCAACCTTCTGACAAGCAAAGTCACTGGGGAAGCCAGATTCACTTAACAACCGTGTTCCTAATTTAACAACTGTGGCAAGAAAGGTTGTAAACGGGAGCAAAACTCACTTAACAACTGTCTCACTTAGTAACAGAGAAGTTTTAGGTTCAATTGTAATTGTAACTCAAGGGCTACCTGTAGATATTTCTACTGTATAACATTCTCCACCAGTATATCTATGCTAAAAGCTATTGTCATGATATGACCCCTGATACATAAACTAACATCTAATTTTTGATTAAAATTACAAAATTTAGAATGATAGAATCATCACTCATACTTTATGGAATCACAGAATCATGGAATCATAGAATTAGATTTGGAGGGCTTCATTTAATTTGGAAAGAATCTTTAATTATTTCTTGTTTGATGAAAAAATATAAACTTACACTGTGAGAACTGATGGTGTGGAAGTGATGTTTTGCACCTGAATAAGGATGCTCTCTGAGCTGGCTTGTTTCCTTGCAGACGTTTCACTACCCAACTAAATAACACCATCAGTGCTAGTAAGGAGTGAGATTTGCTCTCAGTTTATATTCCGGTGACTTGTGGTTGTGGGTGGTCTTAAGAGATTCTTTGGTTGGGCTGTTTACTGATGGCTCTTTGACAGTGTATTGACTGGGGTATTGTTTACTTGATTGTTGGTCTGAGGTTGACTTTGGAGTTAATCTATGCTGATCTGAGTGCTGATTACTGGTGGAGAGAGGTGCCACCAGGCTTTTGGGCTGGTTGATTGTCTCTTTTGCATAATCTATAGATGTTGCTAATGTCTATGTGTCTATTGATGTCTCATTTGTCAGAGTGCCAGGCTTCTAGAAATTCCGTGGCATTTTTGGACTTGGCCAAGTAAACAGCTCAACCAAAGAATCTCTAAGACCGCCCCTACCCACACAGACAGGCAAGACACCAGAATATAAATGGTCAGCAAACCACACTCCTTACTAGCACTGATGACGTTACCTAGTTAGGGTAATGAAATGTCTGCAAGAAAACAATCAAACTCAGAGAGCACCAAGGACCCCTCATTTCAACCCTGAGCTACAAATGTTCTCCTTTATGGCTCCTGAATTGTTTGAATGTTGATTTGGTTAGTCCATCATTGTAGAAAGTTGGAGAAACGCGACCTTAGGAACAAAGAAATCTTACCAAGTGTTCCCTTCCTCTAAGTAAGGTTTTCCAAAAGCGCTGTAAGAACCATCACGATGCTTGTAGTTCAGTTGCCTTTGATAGCCTGAAGTGGAAGAGGAAATTTAGAGGTGAGCTGAGCAGATGTGCGTTTCCAAACCCAACTGAAATATTTTATTTTTATTTATTTATTTGATTTATCAATCACTTACAAGATAATAGGTATAAGTATAAACATAGTTATGAATATATGAAATGGATACATATCAGAAAAATAAAAGGAAACAATAGGACAGGGATGGTGGGCACATTGGTGCGCTTATGCACGCCCCCTACAGACCTCTTAGGAAAGGGGACCGCCTGCTGCCACCATCGACCTCCCGCCGGCCAGTGCGCTCCCACAGGATGGGCCTCCTTGGGGTGCCATCAGCTGGATGATGCCAGCTGGTGGCTCCAAGGGTGCGGGCCTTCTCTGCGAGAGCACCCTCACTTTGGAACGAATTTCCCCCAGAGATGCGAGCCATCACTGACTTGCAGACCTTCCGCTGCGCATTAAAGACCCACCTCTTCCAACAGGCCGATCTGGCCTAGTATCAATTTACTAGGGTTTTAAAATTTGTGGTAATTTTTAACTTTTTTACCCTGTTTTTTATTGGGTTATTTCAGCCACTTGTTTAATTCTTTTAAAATCTATTTTAAATTTTTTATTAATTGTGTGGTTTTATCTCAGCTGTACACCGCCCCGAGTCCCATTTTGGGAGAGGGGGCAGTATAAAAAACTTAATAAATAAATAAAATAAAGGGATGAGGTCAATAGTAGATAGTCTAAGGTTAAAGTTTTTGGGGTTTGGGGAAGAAACCACAGAGTTAGGTAGAGTATTCCAGACACTGACCACTCTGTTGCTGAAGTTGTATTTCCTGCAATCAAGTGTGGTGTGGTTTACCTTGAGTATGTATCTATTTTGTATTGTTGTGGTTGAAGCTGAAGTATTCATAGACAGGTAGGACATTGCAATATATAATTTTATGTACCATACTTAGATCGGACCGAAGGTGGAGTAGTTCTAGGTTTTCTAGGTCTAGAATTTTAAGTCTGGTGGCATAAGGTATTCTGCAACAAGTAGAGGAGTGGAGAACTCTTCTTGTGAAATATTTCTGGACTTTCTCAACTGTATTAATATCAGATACATAATGTGATGAGCTGTATTCAAGTATTGGTCTAGCAAATGTTCGTTATGCTCTAGTTAGTAGTGTAATATTACCAGAGGAAAAAGCTACACAGGATTAGGTTAAAAACTCTTAATGCCTTTTTGGCTATGTAGTTACAGTGGGCTCTAGCACTTAGATCATTAGAGATGAGTACTCCAAGGTCCTTGACAGAGTTTGGATCATCAACAATATTTCCTTCAAGTTTGTGATTCAGGATACAGAAGGATCATGACAGACTTGGAACAGTGGGCGCTATCTAACAAAATGAAATTCCATGGTTAAAAATGTAACGTTCTACATTTAGGCAAGAAAAACAAAATGCACAGGTACAGGATATGTGGTATCTCACTCAATAGTAGTAACTGTGAGAGGGTTCTCAGAGCTCTAATGAACAATCATTTAAATATGACCGTGCAGTGTGCTGCAGTGTGCTGAAAAAGCCAACACAATTCTAGGCTGTATAAGCAGAAGGATAGAATCAAGAATATGTGAAGTGTTAATACCACTTTATAATGCCTTGGTAAGGCCATACTTGAAATACTGCATCCAGTTTTGGTCGCCACACTATAAAAAAGATGTTGAGACTCTAGAAAGAGTGCAGAGAAGAGCAACAAAGATGATTAAGGGATAGAGGCTAAAACATAGAAAGAATGATTGCTGAAACTTGGTGTGTCTAGTTTAATGAAAAAAAGAATTAGGGTTGACATGATAACAGTGTTTCGATATCTCAGGGGCTGCCACAAAGAAGGGGGGGGGGGGGTCAACCTATTGTCCAAAGCACCAGAAGGCAGGACAAGAAGCAGTGGATGGAAACTTTTAAGAAAAGCAACCTAGAACTATGAGAAATTTCCTGACACTTAGAACAATCAGTGGAATAACTTGCCTCCAGAAGTTGTGATTTCCCCAACGCTGGAAGTTTTTAAGAAGAGATTGGACAACCATTTGTCTGAAATGGTATAGGATTTCCTGCCTAAGCCGGGATTGGATTAGAAGATCTCCAAGATCCCTTCCAATTCTGTTATTCTATTCTATTCTCTGCTATTGCAGGATAACTGGATTATCCAGAACAGCAAGCCATTGAGCAATATTTTATTCATTTACTTGTTTGATTGTAATACCTCATTTACTACCTTTTTATAAGAAATTCAAAAAAAATATGCATGATATTCCTTCCTTGTTTTATCTTCCCCATAACACTTTTCTATTTCCCCCAACCAACTTTTTGAAATGAGTTGAGCTGAGAGAGTGATTAACCCAAAATCACTCAATCATTCTTTCTAGAATTAGTACCAGAACTCACACTCTCCTGGTTTCTAGGTCAGCGTACACCAAACTGGTTCTCTGTATTACTAATGTCTCTTGTTCTCAACATCTGGAAAGGTTCCAAGTGTCTCAGTCAACCTAATCTGTCAATTTACAAATTCCTCTGTCAATACCAGTGACTGATCTGTCGATGGAGCCTTTGAAAGTTCCCAACTGCAGTAGGGAAAGAATGAGGAGAATTCCTGTAGGATGCTTCTTACCAGCCTCTAAGTATCCGACGGCCTTGGATTTGATCTCCTGTGTCAGTTGTCCAGTCTTATTGAGATAGTTCAGGATGTAGATATTGGAGGCAAAGAGGGCCATGTTCTGCTCTCCACAGCCATAGGGCATCTTGAGATGCTGATTGAGGTTCTTTATCGCTCCTCCTAAAATGTCTCCTGAGAAAGCGAAAGAAGACATATGATAGAGAGGATCTTACCAACTTTGATTCCCCCCCTCAAAAGATGCACTGTTTGAATTTCCAGAGAAATCTACCCAATTTTCTCCCATCTTTAGTGTCAGGTCTCTGCCAGAACACTACCAATCCAAGGGGGAAGGGGTTGCCATTTGGGGCAAGATACTTTGCATGCTTTCACTTTTAATGCAACCGTATGTGATTTAGGAAGGAGGACCAAATCAACATGATGGACTCCTCCCAGCCAGCTCTAGCCTTTTACCAAGGTGGCAGCATTCTGAGGATGAACCATTATCAATCTAACACTTCAGAGTTCTGAAAATATATTTGCTGTATTGTATTAGCTATTTTGGAACGGGGGCCATTGGGGTGGGGTTTGAATGGGAAGAATAACATAAACTTCGTGTGGGAACTTCAGATTCCGCCTGATCTCTTTGCAATCACTTTCTCTCTGTAAAAGTTCCTTTTGAAATGCCAATATTGTTTCAAGAGTTACGCTTTCCAGAAGAGGTAGTTGAGGCAGGTCCTTACGTTTAACACAATGCCCTAAAACTGCCAACTGCAGTGACTATCCAACATGCTGGAATACAAGTAATTTTCTATAATTGAGCCCAATACTTCTGTTGCTGAGCAAGACAGTTAAGTGAATTTTCCCCCATTTTATTACCTTTCTTGCCACAATTGTTAAGTGAATCAGTTCCAGGGTTGGCTTAGAAAGCTCCCAGCCCAGGCTTAATGGAAAAGCATCAACCATGGACCATACAGATAATCCTCAGCTTATGACTGCAGTTGAGCCCAAAATTTCCATTGCTATGTGAGATAGTTTCTTGCCACAGTGGTTAAGTTAATCACTGCAGTTGTTAAGTTGTTAAGTGAATCTGGCTTCCCCATTGTCTTTGTTTGTCAGAAGGTCGCAAAAGGTGACCACATGACCCCGGAACACTGCAACCATCATAAATATGAGTCAGTTGTCAAGCATTTAAATTTTGATTACGTGACCACAGGGATGCTGTAACAATAGTACAGTAAGTGTGAAAAGGGGTCATAACTCACTTTTTTCAGGGCCGTTGTAACTTTGAATGTCATTAAACAAACTGGTAAGTCAAGGACTACTTGTACATGGAATTGGAGTAGCTTCCAGATTCACCCAGAGACCTTATGTGGGAGTGCCCAAGGACAGAATTAATTTTCAAAATGAGTAACATGGTATGTCACTTACCCAGCACACAAAATGAAGCCCTGACTGAACCTTCAACAGCATTCTCCGGTAATGTCAGCGGAAAAGATTTGGACTTGGGTTTTCCTATAAAAGAGAAGCAGAACTTTGATCATGGTGCACTTGGCACTGCTGTTCTAAATGGTCTCTTGGTGCACATTCTGCTTAGAAGGCTTGAGCTGCAGTAGTGATTTCAGCAGGAATCAAATTGCTCAAGAGACCACATCCAATGTTGATATCCTTTCTCCCCACACCTTCCTCTCCTCTAGGCTTTCATGAATGCCTGGGTCGGGGAGGTGGTCATCTTCTTTTGAAGGAGGCACTTCAGAAAAGAGCATTTAGAGTAAACTGTGTCTACAGGGGCAACATACCAGGTGCACAGATAAGATAGTTGAATTCCGCTTCTTTCTCGATCCCTTCAGGCTTCACCAGAACAGAAAGGGAAGGAAAAAGGGAGAAGTGAACAGGAGTGTTGGAATCATTTAGAAAAATCACTGTGGACATAACATCTGAGTTAAAGGAAATGCAGTTGAAACAAGTATCAAGAAGTGAACCATCAAGAGGAATTCATTCATTTAGAATTCAGATCGCTGGATAGGTCAACACAGAACTGCTTTGTGTTGTTTCCTGACAAGGTAATTTCTGGGTGTGAAGGTTCGTTCTCCGAACTTGTGGGTTGGTTTCCGAACTTTTCATTACCAGGCTAGATAACGTCTTCAGCAGCATCTCGAGGGGATGTCAGTGTCATTAAAAACCCTTTTTATGTAAAGTCTTGACTAATCCCCTTTCCTGTCATTTGCTGGCTTTCTAAAAAGATCCCCTTTTTGTTGTAGTCATTTCTGTCGCTTTGGTTGCCTTTCTTATAGTAGACATGTTTTCTATTGTAAAATTTGTAATCCAAAAAGGAGAAGAAAGCTAAAATTGGGGGGGGGGAGATAAACAGATCCACTAACAAGATTCCTTCAGATCTTGCCAGACTTCTCCCAAGGAGCAACACTCCAAAGCTCAGATAGATGATCTCACAGCATTTTTCTTGACCTGGGAAACTCTACTAACTGGGATAAATGGCTGGCTGTTGGCATTTTCCTCAGAATCACCTCTGACATTTAGCACAAATATCCACCATCGCTTTACTCAGATCTCTCTGTCCCCTCATTACCCAGCCTGGGTTTAAAGTACCCCACATACCTCAACTAATAATGACTTGATCACGACGTCTTTGTTTCCAATGGTGGGCACCTCCACTACTTCATTCCCGCAGAGCTGATTTGAGGTCACGGCCTCTGCACTTGCTGTGAGGTTTATCTCCCCTGGAACAGAAATGGTTCACCTCATTACAATATGCTACCTTTATGCAGTAATGGTATGTGAGTGGTGCAGTGGCCTGGAGGTAGAGGTCTCGCCTTACAATCAGGAGGCTGTGAGTTCGAACCTAGGTAGAGGCAGATATTTCTCTCTGTGGGCACAGTGAGAATATATCTGCTGAAAAAAACTCTGCATTGGCAACAGGAAGGGCATCCATCCAGTAAACACTCAGCTCCATTCAGTTGCCCAGTTATTGAAATCATTAAAGGATGAGGTCAAGGTTGTCTCAGCCTTCCATCCTTCCAAAGTGGGTAAAATGAAGACCCAAAATTGTTGGGGGCAATATGCTGACTCTGTAAACCACTTAAAGAGGGCTATAAAGCCCTGTAAAGCGGTATATAAGTCTAAGTGTATTGCTATGATGGTGATGATGTACTAATGATATGTAGAAAGGACCATGAAAAGATTGGTCAAATCTTTTCGATCCGTCATTCTCGTTGACAGACCAAAGACCACGATCATCCATGGCTTCGGTTTGTGCTCTTCTGTCGGAGGGCCCCGATCATCCTGATTTGGGGTGGTGAAGAAAGGGTAGGCTGCCAGCTGGGTCAAGGGGAGCCCCATCTCCTTGGCTTGGCAAATACTCCCTTCCGAAGATGGCTATAGCGGTGGTCTAAAATGGCCATCCTGAAGAGGAAGAGCTAGCTGGGATAAGATCATGCAGGAGCTGTGAAGAAGAGGACTGCTTGAACATCTGGGCTAATCTGATGCAATAATTGAATACAAGGTACCCCGAAATTAAATTCTAAAGAATTAATTAAAGCGGTAGACATAGACAGTGAGAGAAAAGGGGAAAAAAACTTTTGACAGCTGAAAGTAGCTTTGGATTTTGAAAGAGAAGCCTGAAGAAAATACTTGTTTAAACTGAATAAAATATTATTTTGATACTAAATAGGCAAATTTAAAGCTGAACTTGAACGTGTCAAAGGGAAAATAAAAACATAATAATTGACATTTGGATTTAGAAGCCCTAAACAGAGAAAAATGGAGAAAAAAGGTGGAGTTTGGACAGAGCGTGCCATCTGGTGGTAAAAAGAATTATTTAACCTGGATTTCTTAACAACTGGATTAGGTATTAAATAAGTGAAATCTTACTACAATAAAACAGAGCCCCTGGAAAGTGAAAGTGGAACACTGAACTTTGAAAAAAAGAAAGAAAGAATGAAGTAGGA
Source organism: Bungarus multicinctus (assembly GCA_023653725.1). Classification (NCBI taxonomy): domain Eukaryota; kingdom Metazoa; phylum Chordata; class Lepidosauria; order Squamata; family Elapidae; genus Bungarus; species Bungarus multicinctus. The sequence goes on along the minus strand of CM042834.1, from coordinate 8,806,090 downwards.
AGAAATTGATTTGGGATTGTTTGGCGATCTTGGAATAAACATAAACTTTTGAATATTGGATTATTTGATGGAACTGAAAAACTAAAGAAGAATCAATAAAAGCTAATCATTGGAACTAAATCTTTTAGACTTTGGCTGAGCTAAATCACTGGATAGAAGTGGTCAAAGATGACGGAACGTTTTTTGGAATTAAAAATGGAACTGACAAATATGAAAGAAAAGCTACAAGAAAGAGGCAAATCGTTTGGTTTTGCACTACAATTTTTAGAAATGGCGATTTTAGAGCATGAAGAACAACAAGGATTGCCAGAAGAAGAGGAGGAGTTGATTAGGCTATTTTCAATGAGCAATTGGAGCAACAAGGTTTTAAAAATTTGAGATTTGAGGAGGCAACTAAAAAGGGGAATATTTTGAGAACCAAACAAAGTAAAAGGGATTTTACTGCAGAAAAGGGATTTACAGAAGAAAGTTTTTAAAAGGGAGAGGGATAAAAATTGGAGTAAGAAAAGAAGGGGAAAAATGAAGGGGAAAAGAAGTGTTAAAAAACAGAACCAGGAAATAAAAAAATATGGAATTGTACAAAAATGAAAAGAAATTGTTTATTTAAAAGACATAGAGATAATGGTTAACTAAGAATTGAGAAAGAGGATACTGCAAGGTGATAAGGTGTAGTATATATTAGAAGTATTAAACTATTTAGCAAGTAGGGAAATATAGATTATTAAATGTAAGATTGGAACTGATATTTTTTTCTTATTGGAATATTGGTTTTTTGTCAAACTAAACATAGAGATACATGGAACTACTGTGATAAAAGAGAAATTATGATAAACTTATTTAAGTCTGATAAAGTTATGAAATATAATTGAAATGAATTATGAAGATTGTTGTAATGAGATAAAAAGTGGGGGGAAATGGAAGAATATGAAAGAGAAATTATAATAAGTTTAATAACTATGATTAATGATTTTATAGAATATGGTTAAAATGAAATATGAGAATTGTAATGAAATTAATATCAGTTCTTTATGATTATTTGAATAGATTATTTTTTTTGTTATATTATGAATGTCTTTGATGTAATTGAAGGGAAAACACCATGCAAAATCTGCTATAAAAGATATGTTTGTTAAGTAGTTGTTAGAAGATGACTGTTATAAATGTTTAAGGGGATAATTAAGTTAAATGATTATTGGGATTTAAAAAGGAACTCATTAGATGATATATAAGCTATAGGGAGGGCACACTTTAACTGGTATTTGTAGGGGAAATTTTTGTTTTAAAGTGTTTGAATTAAGATGGAATGACTTGAAATGATGAAATGAGAATATGCGATGAAATTGTAGATATGACAGATAAAAGTATAAGTATAATGAATATGATGATATGAGAATTAGTTAAAGCTAAAGGAATAGGTTAAGAAATGAATGGAAAATTTATAAATAAGCTTGAGGAAAATATTTGTGAAAATAACAGAAAATGTGTAAAGTAGAGGTTGATATGAACTAAATGTGAAAGATGAATATGTAAACCAAATTATGTTTGTACGGAGATGTTAAAACCTGGAGTCATGCTGTTCACTAAGAAGAGACGTTTCTTAAAAAATGTGGAAAATTGAAATAAAACTTTTTCCAAAAAAAAAAAAAGAAAAATAAAGAAAACATTGGGCAAAGAGAACCTGCCAAGGGGAATGGTCAGATAAGGGATAACAGACTGCAGCTGGATAGTGGGGAGATGCAAGAGGATCAAAAGATACTTTCTATAGCAGTGATAGTTAACCTTTTCAGCACTGAGTGCTGAAACAGGAGCGTGTGCATGCTGCATTCATGGGAAACTGGAAGCTCAGCTTCCCAGTGCATGCATGCCTGCCGGCCACCTGATTTTCCAGTTTCTAAAGTGCATGCACGCATGAAGACCAGCTAGTCCTGTGTGCATGCATGCAGGGGAGCTCCTATTCCGGTTTCTGGTGCTCCTGCATGCTCAAAGACCAGCTGGCCAGTGTGCATGTGTGCACCAAAACCCTGAAGAGCAAAGGGTGATGGCTGGCATGCCCAGAGAGATGACTCTGTGTGCCACTTCTAGCACACATGCCATAGGTTCGCCATCATGGCTCTATAGTTTCTTAAGCTGTAAAGGAGACAATGGGAGAATTGAACTTTCAGACTTGTAAAACTGAGGTCAGCCTTACTAGGTAGATCAGACAGGAAGCACAACCTGATGCGCTAATTCTATTTTACTGTAAATCTATATTAGTAGAATCTTGCAAATTTGAAAGTACAGATCTCCAACTTTTTCCTTTATAGCCCAGGAAATTAGAGAGTGTCTCTTCTGAACCTCTTGCCCCTCCTTCTGTAGACCTGTGGGTCATGCAGTCTCCTAACTGACCGTTCCCTAGGCTGTGTCTCTGCCCAGTCTCCCAAAGTCTTTCTCACATACACTACAATCTTAGGAGGAAATGATATAATTTGATATAAAACTCTGCTCCTTGATTTACATTACACATGGAGGGAAAAGATCATCTTCTAAGCAATGGCTCCACTATTAGAGTTACCACTTACCTAGAATTTTAGGGGTCATCATCCATGACACTGTTTTTCTTCCTTTTGCATAGATACAATAGGAATCTTCTTCCTTCTCCATAGGAGATGCCTCAAAGTCAGCAGAAGGAGTCAGAGATATTCTGACCTGTCCATTTGGAAATAAAATAATTCAATGAGAAAGCTATACATCCCCACCACACTGCAGAGAAAAGCTCATAATCATCATTTCCCATGAAGCTCCTCCTTTCAACATGCCCTCAAAAGATAATGTCTTCAGCAACATTGGGGATTCCATGGGGAGCCTGCACAATAGTCCTACTATGATTAGGTGAATATTCTTCTCCCCCAATTTTGCTTTTATTTATTGGTTAAGTTTTTAATGCCTGTGGTAGTGTTTGAATATTTGTTTGTTTATTTATTGGATTTTTATGCCTCCATCTTCTCTATACACATATATGCATACACACACATATACATATATGAATGAATGAATGAATAGGATAATGTACAGTCTGTTCAAAACACTTTTATTCTCCTAGAAACTAGGCAATATGCTTTGAAAGGTTCCATCTTTACCTATATCTATATCTTTGTCAGGCTAAGCTCAAGAACAATTCAGCCAGAATTCAGGTCTTTGCACAATAGACAGAATCTTGCCAGACTAAACCTTGTCATTTCCACTCTAACAAGTATATCCTGGCAGATTCTAGGGAGTGGCTATCCAAAATCTCTGTCTCCTATCCTGCTCCAAGCTGTGGTGACTCATCTCCCACACTTTCTAGAATGTGCCCCTCCTTCCTGGGAAACTGCTACTTCACTATAACGCACCTCCCCAACTCTCCATTCATATACACCATTTCCCATAGACTTTTGGAATAAATTATCCTTTGGAACTGGTTGAATTAAAAGTTAATCATACTTCCATATTTTAGGCATGAATGTATGAGGAAGGAAACAGCCAGGCTGATCCAACTATTTTGTTGCAAAAGATAAAGAATGTAGCATTATGTCCCAAGACCTCATAGTACATACAGAGCACAGTTATTCTATTGCTTGAAGTAGGAATCCAAGAAACTTCTCTTTGCTATTCTTGGTAAAAGTGAACAATTAAAGAACTCAAAAAGGGTGCTAATAAATAATAATAAGGGTGCTCTGTAAAGCCACAATCTTTTGGATACAACCTACACTCCCTCTGTAAATTCTAGTTCATTTCCCCCTATACACTCATTACTTTCGTGGCTGTATTATTTAGTAAAGAAGCATCTGCTGAAGTAGTGTTTTCTAACTCAGCAACTTTAAATTGAGTGGACTTCAATTTGCTGGCTGGGGAATTCTGGAAGTTGAAGTCCAAACACATTAAAATCATCAAGCTTGAAATAATGTACTAAAGGAAAAAAATATTGAAAGCCATTTCTCTGGCAAAAAATGGGAGCGAGAGAAATACAGTGTCTTAAAGAAATATGAAAGCTTGAAATGTGTAGAATGCAGTGGGTAATAGGGGGGTTGTTTACAAATTGGGGCAGGATAATTTCAGGCAGTTTTGAGTCCTTAAATGCAAAAAATGGACAGTTAAGAATTAAGCACCTGAAGGCAGAATAAGAAGGAATGGATGGAAACTAATCAAGGAGAGAAGCAATGCCTGAGAATGAGAGCAATCAGTGGAATAGCCTGCCTCCAGAAATTGTGGAGATTTTAAAGAAGAGATTGGACAGCCATTTGTCCAAAACAGGTGTCAAACTTGCAGCCCGCAAGCCAAATATGTCATGTGCTGGCCCCGCCTCCCACCCAGTTTAGCGAAGGAGGGGAAAGTCCCAATATATCATGTGACACCACCATGATGACATCAGCTTGACACCTCTGGTCTAGAATGATATAGGTTTCTGCTAGAAGAGGGGGGGTGTCATGCCCCAGTGTATAAGTTTTATATACTGTTGTTGCTCTCTAGCCCCATCTAGTGACCAGAGAGACAATTACCAATTATATTGTTTGAAGCTGATCTAACCTCTTTACCCATCAGCCCACACTCTCAAAACAAGTGCACACTGAACAGCCAGACTCCATTTTCTTTAGTATTTGGAGAAGGGAGAAGCACAGAGAAGAATCCATCTTAATCTATGGCACATGGTCATTCAAGGACAAACCCACATCCCACACAACAAGCATTGTTGGTGAGATTTAAATTACTTGTATTTATTAATTGTGATGTGCAGCAGTAACTCAATACTGCCTATCTTGTATTTGGTTCTCACTGTGCTTCTTACCCTGGTGCAGTAATTCAGGTAGGAGAAGACAGTAGCCTTGAGTGTGAAGGTTTCTCCTCGCACCACGAAGTATGGCAAGGTGAGTTCAGTGAAGAAGGGCTGGAAGGCCTTCAGAAAAGTGGGCTGGGCCAGGCCAAAGCCTGCATCTGTTGACAAACAGAAAGCTCCAGCTTTCCATTCAGTGATGGTGTCTGGGATGGTCACAGGAAGAGCAATCTCTTTGGGTTCTTCAGATACATCACTCTTTCTACTAGAACTATGGAGTTGAGAATGGCTATTTCCCTGAGAACCACTGAAGGACACAAGAGAATAGAAAGTGAGGGAAGCAATCCACTACAGGTAGTCCTCGACTTACAACCAGTTGTTTACTGACCATTCCATGTTACAACAGCACTGAAAAAAGTGGTTTATGACCATTTTTCGCACTTGTGACCATCTTCTCATGGTCACGTGATCAAAATTTGGACACTTCACAGTTGGCTCATAAAGATGCGGTGTCCCGGGGTCATGCGATCCCCTTTCGTGACAAGCACAGTCAACGAGGAAGCCAGATTCACTTAACAACCACGTCATTAACAAGTTGTAAAATGGGGCAAAATTTACTTAACTGTCTTGCTTAGCAACAGAAAAAGTGTCAGCTTTTGAAGCCATATTAGCACCAGACGCTTCCACCCTGCCACATTCTTGAGCCTGGGAAAACGGGAGGGGGGAGTTTCTTGGAGTGTATGTGGAAGACATTCTTCTTCTAAGTCAAGGTCATGTTATTTCTGCACCTAGTTGAGAGGACATCTCAAATTGGGACAGATGGTGATTGGGGCATGTGATGCAATGATGGGTGCAGCAGACGGATTTGTAGTTTTTTACTTATTGCAAGGAAACCTGGAACTTTCAGATTCAGGATTTCCCAGATGTGCCAGTTTACTATCCAAATAAAACAGAACTTTTGAGAGGATGTCTGTCTTGGAGTTATTTGTTGGAGTGGAGGTTTTCTGGAACGCTGATACTCAGTTGTGGTCGTAAGTCAAGGACTACCTGCAATGAACTCCATCAAGGAGACACAGGATAAACACTGACTACAAAGCTTAACAATTCCTTGAAGTTATGATGGTGTCCCTCACCCCAAAGCTACACATTTTCAAAGTTATGATGGCTGCACATGCACACACACACACACACACACACACTAATCTCATGATTGCATTTTGCAGCCTCTCGTGGTCAAATAACTGAGATTTGCAGTGGTTTTCTGCTGATTTCTGGCATTTAGTTCTGGTCTCCAGCAAGCAACCCCAATTGGGAAAAAAAGGATTTGCTTAACAACCCTGGTATTTGTTTAATGACCATGGGCAAAAAAAAAAAAAAAATCAGGGCCAGGTCACTGTGCCTCAATTTACCACTGCAATGATTTACGACCATAATTCCAGGCTCAATTAGGATTATAAATTTAACACTAACCATACATTTTGGGGGTTTGGGGGAACAGTATAAAAGATTGCTTAGTCCTGGAGCAATTGTGCGAAACACCCCAATAAATCAGATGTCTACACAATAATACAGTGTTATAAACTTACAACACTTCGTATAGTGACTGTTCAAATTTACAGCGGCACTGAAAAAGATGAGATATGACCATTTCTCAAGGGGAGCTATAGCCCTCCATGCCTGGAAGCCCCCCAGGTTGGAGAAATTGGTCTCCAGGAAGATCTCTTAGGCTGTGCCATCCACTTACTTTATAATAACCAGGTCCCATATCCACGTTTCAGGAAAGAAGCGCTGAGGTGTCCTTTTAGGGGAAGCCTCAACCTGAGGAGCGGGAAGCTCCGGAAGAGCACCACTAATATCAAGTTCAGCGACTGGCACAGGGACAAATTCCGGGGAATCAATACCCTCAGCAACAGCAGGCTCTTCAGGTGCTGGTAAAACGCCAGGCTTCAACTCCGATGCAATCTCTGTAAAACAGAGAGAAAGCCATTTGATGAATTATACTCAAAGGATACCAGTCCCTCCCCTCCCACGTCCAGTTTCGGTCTTTGTCTGCATAAATTCATGGTGGATGACTGGAGGCTTCTAGACAGTTGGACAATGGGGGAACAACGTCCTAATTTGACCACTGGAAGCCTCAACCTTTCCACTTTCTTTGCTTCATGGAACTCTGTACCAGTGTTCAAAAACCACCTGTTAGATTCCCCTGAAAACTCCACCCTCTTTGTGATGGTTACTATCAACCCCTCAATTAAAAAGTGTTGTGTGATGTCTAAGTATATTCCCTCATGTTGTATGGCTGTAGCATTATTATGATCCTTTTCATCTTTTTTACTGCCCTCTCTTATTGGCATCATATTGAGATTATTATGTAAATGAAGACTCAATTATTCAGGGCAAAAGTATGTAAAAAGATTAAATCATGGCAACTAGAGCAAAGTTTATTAAACACAGATGTTTCATTACTTTTCCAAGTAACTCCTTCTGTCAAAATGAACTTTTTTGGTTAGGCATAGTCAAGAGAGTTGGATTATACTAACTCTCGCAGGGGTTTCTTCCCAAAATGAAACGCATAGGTAAATGAAGACTCGATTATCCAGGGCAAAAGTATGTAAAAAGGTTAAATTATGGCAAACTGGAATCAAAGTCCTTGTTCTATCCTTTATAATTACTGGCTGAATGTATAAAGACAGACAGATAATTCTACAAAGGCATCTATAAAAAGTTTCTTTATTGGTTCTTCAGGCATCCTCATATATAACTCACGGTTACATCGAGATTCATCATGTCCAAATATTTGCATAGCTGACTTCATAGTATAAAAGGATAGTGATCTTTCATCCCATAGTGGTGGAGCAAAGGGGAGAGACATCAGCACGATGCTGGAGTCCGAGCAAGAGTGAAGGAATCTCCCCCAACCCAGTCAAGGGTCAATTCAGTGACCGATCAGGATTACAGATGTGACCACATGACATGAACTACATTTCCCAGGATGCATTAACTACATTTACATGATGCATTCCCTTAAGGGGACAGCTCCCAATTCCTAACTAACTATCCCAATTCCCAATTAACTATAAATTGTCTGGACAACACAGTCCTACTCAATTATGCCTAACTCAAAAAAGTTTTCTTTTGACAGAAGGAGTTAAACTTGGATGAGTAATGAAACATCTCAGTTTGGTCCAGTTACCTTGATTTAACCTTTTTTACATATTATGATTATTATTACTCTGTTCCTTTGCATGTACATTGAGAGCTTCTATACCAGAGACAAATTCCTTGTGTGTCTAATCATACATGGCCAAATGAAGTATTCTGTTCTGTTCTACTCCAGCCCATTCCATTTAATTTCTCCCCCCACTTAACCTCAATACCTAATATGATGCGAGGGGTGGGTGGGAGGAACTAAGTTTCTGACAAGATGGTGGCTCCAGTTGGGTGATCAAAGTCACACCTCTTTATATTGACAGACATAAAAAAGAGACAGGCTTCACACACACAGATCTGGCTGTCATCCTGAGTTTTTTTAAAAAACTCTTCCTCAAATATCTTTTTACTGAAAGAGGGCTGTCTTAACATTAACCTTGTGAATTATGTTTCGCTTAGCGGTGGGCTTTTTTAGCCTATTGATGCTTCAATGGGAGGAGAATCTACTGCTTCATGGTTTTGGTTTCTGCCACTATGCTCTGGTACATGTCTTTGTACAAATCAGGACTTGGATCCTCAACAAATCAGACATAGCAATAGCACTTACTTATATACCGCTTTACAGTCCTCTCTAAGCGGTTTACAGAGTCAGCCTATTTCCCCCAACAATCTGGAAGGATGGAAGGCTGAGTCAACCTTGAGCGTGGCGAACTGCTGGCAGTCAGCAGAATTAGCCTGCAATACTGCATTCTAACCACTGCACCATCACCACGGCTTTTCTCAATTGCTTAAGAGAGTTCAGGTCAAGGATGTTTGTGCATCAAGAAAAAGTAAGTGCCATTGCCCACATGGTGACATAATTTGTAACAATGACAATGTGCAGATTATATGGATTTTAAGGTACAGAAAAATGAAACAACAGAGCTGGAAGGGACCTTGGAGGTTGTCTACCCACTGCTCAAGCAGAAGTTCCTGTACCATTTGAGACAAGTGGTTGGCCAATCTCTTCTTAAAAGTCTCCAGTGATGGAGAACCCAAAACTTCTGAAGGCAAGCGGTTCCACTGGTTAGTTGTTCTAACTGGTCCTCTCCTTGATTAGTTTTCAATCATTGATTCTTGCCCTGGCCTCAGTTGCTTTGAAGAATAGGTTGACACCCCCCCTCTTCTCTATGGCAGCCCCTCAAATATTGGAAGACTGCTATCATGTCAACCCTAGTCCTTCTTTTCATTAGACTAGACATACCCAATTCCTGCAACAAAAGAACACTCCCTCAGCCCCTGTGGAACAGAGATTTGGGATCAAATCTCAGCTATCAGGGTCTCCATCCATGAAAGAGTTCCAGCACTCAATCCTGGAAGTAGCTCAATTATAAAAGATCTCTTTCCTTTCACTTTCTCCCCATTCCAGTTCTTACCATAGTAGAAGCAGTAACGCGGGATGTATAGCCTGGTGTTGGTAAAAATGTTCATGCCGAAGTCCTACCAGATAAAGCAAAGAGCCACTGAAGAACAGTTCGTTTTGCTCATGAAAACTAATGATTGATGTTTATTCTCAGTACGTGATAATATACCCAACCATAAGGAATATATTATTGTCCAAACTCTCTCCAGTAATTTTTTTTTCATAATGCTGCATCCTCTGTGCATATCGCTGCCTGTTTGGGTGGCACTTAAAGGGACAGACAAGCAACAGATGGAAATTGGCATCTTCAATATCCATCTATAGCTGGAAAGCCAATCCTTTGATGGGTCTGTAGCAGAGAAGCAGCAGGAGAGAAGTCTTCGCTCACAGGTGTCAAACTTGATCTCATCACGTGGCGTCTCAAAATGTATTGCAATGTTTTTTTCCATTGCAGAGCTGAGGTAGGCATGGCCTGTATGTGATGCATCTGGCCTGCAGGCTGTCAGTTTGACAGGTCTTTCTTAGCAGATGGCAGTTCTTGGCTGATAGCAATAGCACTTAGAGTTATATACCACTTTACAGTGCTGTACAGCCTTCTCTGAGAGGTTTACAGAGTCAGCCTATTGCCCCCAACAATCTGGGTCCTCATTTTACTGACCTCAGGAGTATGGAAGGCTAAGTGAACCTTGAGCTGCTCAGAATTGAACTGGAGTAAACAATGAATTACCTGCATTACTGCATTCTAACCACTGTGCCACTACGACTCTTAACTCTTGATGCAATGATCCACTTAACAACTGTGGCAAGAAAAGTCATAAATTGGGGCAAAACTCACTTAACAAATGTCTCGCTTAGCAATAGAATTTTGGTCCTCAATTATGGTCATAAATTGAGGACCACCTATAAGGTTTGATTAAATCCCAGGGCAGATGGTTAGAAAGGACACCATTAAGAAAATAAGGAAATCATATCACGAATTAAGGCGAATATATGTGTCTCAGGATAATGTTGCGGGATCTAATCTTGGTCAGTCACAGAGACAAGGGATTTTGTCTTCTGATTTTTGGGATTCATGCTAGAGCTCATCTTCAAGGAACATCTCTCTACCAGAATGTGTGCTAGTTTCCTGAGGATGGGCTCCAGCATGAGACTGAAAGCTCGGAAGACAAAACCTCTGATCCTGGTGACTGACCCAGATTGGATCCTGCAAGGAAACTATATCTCTGTGGATCTGCCTAGGAAGATACCAGAAATCTACTTCAGCTCAACAGAGAACCTACTATGCGCTTCTCCTTGCCTAATGAGAGCATCGCCCCTGTGGGGAATCATAGCTTTGATGCTTACCCTGAATATGTTGTAAGTATCCCCATCTCTACGGCGAAAATGTTGTGGAATGCCAATTATTTCACCCCAGAATGATTTTCCTTCACGACAGGGATGAATATTGAATCCACCCCAAAAGAGATCAGCAGTGACAATGTGATCCTTGGGAAGGAAGTTGTAAACCTGAAACCAGAAAGAATGCAACTGAGGATGGAGATTTCGGCAAGAGGAACTTCCTGCCCAACAAGCTATCAGCCAATGAAACAGACTGTGAAATAGCAATAGCACTTATATACTGCTTCATGGTGTTTTACAGCCCTCTCTAAGTGTTTTACAGAGTCAGCCTATTGTCCCCAATAATCTGGGTTCTCGTTTTACCGGATGGAAGGCTGAGCCAACCTTGAGCCGGTCAGAATCAAACACCTGGAGTGAGCAGTGAGTTAGCCTGCAGTACCTGCACTCTAACCACTGCGCTGCCACGGCTCTTAATAGAATGGGAGAATGAGCTTGGGGGAGAATGGAAGGGAGAGAGATCAGATAAAAGAGGGATGAACCTGAAGCTGAGTAATGGACAGAGAAAGAAATGTAGAGAGGATCCACCCTAACCAATCAGGTACTAAAAAGAGACAGCAGGCAAGTTGTACTTTCAAACCTGCAACATTGCTATCAGCCTCTCAAGTACAGCAGATCAAACAATAAACACAATAAGATTAGTTAATTGTAAGGCCACATTAATAGAGTCTTTCCAGTCTGAAAGCACAATTATCCTGCCACATCTTTTTAGCAGTTGATCAATTAGGGCAGATCCCTTCCACATTTCTTTCTCTGCTTATTACTTTGTTTCGGGCTCCTTAGGCACCATCTCTTCTGTCTGTCTTCCAAGGTCATTCTCATGTTCCATTATAGGCTGCCACATGAAAAGATGAGTTCTCTTTTACTGGAAACCTCAAAGCAGAGGCCCCTTGGTTTTCTGGCCAAGATGACCCAGATGATTCTACATTGAGACACCTCTGAGACAGGCTGAGTGATCCAAGCAAGCATCTATGTTTGATGGAGAACCAGAATTTGGCTTCTTGGTCTATGACCTTCCCCAGTACTCCACACTGGCTCTGGGACTCTGTGTCAACTTAAAAGGGAGATTTTGCTGATTGCAGCCATTGCCACTTTTCAGCTGCCACAGAGTCAGTGGGGGAGGGATGTCATTTCCAGAGACAAACAAGAAATCGTCCCATGGGAACCAAGGTCATCTAATCAGTTGTGCTACTAAGACTTGGACAGTTTTCCATAACAATACCTGGACATTTAATTGGACAACGTGGCCTGCACTTATGGGAAGGGAGGGAGATTCTATTCTTTAATTATGTGAAAACTGTGGGAACTAGTTAAGTTGGCTTTGCTTCAAGCAGTGCCAACATGTACTCAATAAAGTTTAGCATAAAGAGATTGGATCATCTCAAGCTTGCTTGGGTTTGTCGGAACCTTAACTCTTTGAGAAGGGGACTGACTCAAAGTTTCTCAGGGATTCTATTCCTAATCCATTACTTTCACCACTATAACACACTATTTGCATTATGGAAAAATCTCTGGACTGTGACATTGGGCTGCCCACAACCTACATGCATTGTCCTATTTTTTCTACATTCCCCTAAAATTAATTTATGGGCAATTTTCTTTGCTTCTCCTTCCCTGCAGTCCTCCCTTAGCTTCTTAAATTTAGTTGGGACCACTATCTTCTGGTATAAATTGTAAATAAATGGCTGCAAGTGATCATATTTAAAGTACGTCTCTATGGACAAATAAATCTTGGGATGAAACCAGCAGGAGCCAGGACATATCTGGACCCCAAATGAAATGCAGTTGGAACTCACCTTCTCAGGGGAGAGCTCGGCTTCAGGTTTCAAGAGAAAGATACTCTGATCAACGGCATGGATGGCACAGAGGGAACCAGGGAAGGCTAAAAGATGGAGTTGGGCTTTCTGGCCAGGCAGACCTTCTTGATCCGAGAACCACAGTCTGGCCTGTAAATATAAACCAGGTCTTTGAAAAGGCTACTTCCTCTCGATATGGAATGAATGGAACGAGAAATGAACGGAATGACGTCATCCTTGTTGTCATGCATATTGTAACCTTGAGTTGCCCTCTGTGACTAACCTCAAACCACAGTTTGGCAGGCAATGTCAGCTGTGCCTCCATTCAAAGGCCAACACCCTAATATGGATGCTCCTTTTGTAATCCAGGCTGATGCAAGTGATGTTGCGGTGGGAGCAGTCCTGCTTCAATCAAATGCCAGTGGGACTTCACAACCTTGTGCTTACACCTCCCAAACACTTGCTTTCTTTTTGTTGCTATCACTTCAAATCCAGTAAAAGTACTTTTCTCTATTTTAATGGAGTCTAAGGTTTTCTTCCTTGGATTTTGAATGGAGGCACAGCTGACATTAAGCAGGTTCTGAGGCAAATAGGCATGGAAATTACATATTAAAATTTATCCCGAATTTCTTCCCCCAGTAGTTCAAACAGGACATCCAATCTGAGGTGTATATAATGTCATGTGGGGTACATCTTCAGATGGTGCCTCACACATCTGCTATGCCAAGACGGTTGACCTTGGCCAAAAAAAATAAGTGTATGCAGTTGTTCCGTAAGCAGGAAAGCGTCCCATCTTTTTCAGTTCACACAACTTCACCCTCCGGCATCCTTCTCCCCTCAACACCAAATTACCCCTCTCCCCATTTCCATGGTAGCCGGCAAGAGTCAAGCAGCAAAAGATGTCAGGAAAAGTTCTTGGAGGCTGACAGGCTCAATGGAACTATTGGCTGACTCCCCCCAAATAGGTTTAAATTTAGCCAATGTTTGGGGTTTTCTTTCCATTGCAACTGGGTTATGACCCACTGAGATACAGGCATTCAAGGGAACAGGTCTGGCCAGGACATAACTGATTACATCAGTCTGGACAAGCAGATAGCAAAAGGGTAACTCCAGAGCTATTTCTCAAAGGATGAAGAACAAAGAAGGCTTTGGGGATATTAGCGCCAGTAGAGTTGAGGAGCACCAGCTAAGAGAAGACCTGTTCTGGATCATTAAGATTCTGCCTTTCTTTAACAGCACAACACAAAATGCACAACTTTACCTTGTTGGAGAAGCACTTTTCTACGGTGAAGTCTCTCGAGTCAGCAACAAGTTCTCCACTGGGCAAAATGGTGTAGAGGAGCAAGTGGATCTTGGGAGCAGTGTCGACTTCCACCGAGAGATTCAAAAGGAAGTCCCCTTTGGTTTCTAAAGGATGAAATTCCCAGGTGGAGGAAAGAGAAAGAGAGATCAAAAGAGACATATAAATTTCATTAGAGAGAGAGAGAGAGAGAGAGAGAATTAGTTCCTACATCAGATTTCACCTGGGTGACCACAACAGTCTGGGAAAGTTGAACCAAAAATGAATCATTGAAGAACCAGGAGCTGAAAAACTTCAGCTGCTGTTGTCTTTTCAGTTGTGAGGGCTTGCCTTCTCCACAATAAATTTTACGTTTGTGGTGGCAATGATCAAGTCGGTGGTCCCTCTTGTTTCAGAGATCCATGAAACAGCAGATGAGCCTCCCTCCGGTAACATCTCCACAGTAGGTCTCTCTCTCTTTCCTCCCACCCCTTCTCTCCTTCTAAGGCTAGGATACCTACCCAAAACAAAAACTCCTTTGGATGAAGCCAGGTCATTTATGCCCCCCCCACCCTTGGTCTTCCACCGCCTCCACTTCCTTCTAACATGAATCTGCCGTGGCTTCTGGCTGCCACCATTGGCAGTAAGCCAATTGGCTAGTGGCGAACTGTCCCAGGTGGCCAAACACCCAAGGCGAACTGTACTTAGACGAATGGGCCGTGCTGAAGGGCTGGGGACGGAGGGGCTGTGGCCCATTTGCCAGGGTGAAAGGATGGGGAAGGGCCAGCTGAGGAGAAAAGCTGGTGGGTAAGAGAGGCAAAACCCTGGAGGAGAAGCAGTGTCAGCCTTCAAGATTTCTTCCTTTATTTCTTTTTCTCAGCTTTGCATCTTTCGGCTGCCATAAGTAACGGGAGGGGGGATATGGGCTATGATATATTTGGGAAGCGTGCTGGAGTGTTAGGAAACGAAACTGTATATCTAGGGGGAGGGGGAGTTTTACTTAAGTTTCTATTCCTTGCTTTTCTATTCCTTGCTATGCGCAACTGCGACTCCTTATCAAAACTATGCCAAGGTCAACGGACAGAGGCCTCATCACCACCTGAAGATGCCCACATGATGCTATGCATATTTCCTCATTGGAGGAGCAATATGGACTGTTGGGGGTGGGAACGTTGCCATCACTTTGTATATGTGTTTTTCGCGCTCATTTCTTCAGATTCAGAATTCTTTTGTTGCTACCACTTTGATTTCCAGTAAAAGATATCTTTACTCTAACAAAATGGAGTTTAAGTGTTTCTTTCTTGGATATTGAATGGAGCACCAGCTGACATTATTCTGAATCTCGACTTTACCAGCCCACCCGGAGAAAACCCAAATTTTCTTCCGAGGGGGTTTGCTAACAAACAATGTCTAGCCCAGCCAGCGACCGAGAAGACCAGGGAGCGACTGGAGGACCTGAATCCCTGCTGATGGAGGGAGCAGAAGAGACTGACTTCTTAGCAGAGCTAAGTCTTGGCGAAACCCCAGCTGTGAAGCCTAAATGGTCCCTGGGAGTCGGTTGGAAGGATCCTGAGGAAAAGCCCCCTCCAGGAGTGACCACAACCCGTCGCCGAGGGAAAGATGAGCCATGGCAGGAGAAGGAACGGAGAGGCTTCTCACTAATGCAAGCCGAGCAATTTTCACATGAAGCTGCCAGAGAGGCTCCAGCTGATCAAAGGTACGAGGGGGAAGAAGGGGGGGTAGCCCCAGGCAGAAGAATCAGGGCAGCCCCCCCCATAAATCAACCCGGGCCAGCGCAACAGGCAGCAGCAGCAGCACAGGGCCCCCCGGCTGGGGGGATAATTGCCAGAAGGCGTAGAGCTGCAAGAGTGCCTCCGTTGGAAGTAAAATATGGAGGGGACCCCCAGGAATTGGGATTTTTCCTAGCACAAGTTTGGAGCCACATGGAGAAGTATGGGCAGGATTTTTCCTCAGAAGCGGCCAAAGTCAGGTGTGTGACCAGGGCTTTGGAGGGAACGGCTGCAAAGTGGATGGTAACTTTGCATAATGATAATGCCCCTCAACTGCTGAACTATAACCAGTTCATGACAGCATTGCGCACTAGATTTGAAGATCCCCTAGCTGAACGCAAGGCTAGAATCAGGATGAAAACCATAAATCAGGGGCGAAGGTCAGTAGCTGATTACACCCAGGAGTTTAGAGAGCTGGCGTGCCATATCCGCGGCTGGTCCCAGGGAGCCCTGATAGAGGCTTTTAAGGATGGGCTAAATGAAGATGTTTATCAATGCTGCGTGGCCAGAAGAGACCCTGGGGAGCTGCAGCAGTGGTACGTGCTGGCAGCAGAGGTGGAGATTGACCTAACCCGAAACAGACGCCGGGGGGGCTTTGTCTTGAGGAATCCCCCCCCTACCAGGCCTCAAGAAACCTTAAAACCCCTGAAGGGAAGACCAGCGGCAAAACCCAGAACCAGAGCGTGTTTCCGATGTGGGAAGGAGGGCCACTGGGCTGCAGACTGCCATGCCAAGCTGGAACCAAAAGGGGCGCCAGGAGGAGGGAGAAGGTCTGAGAGGCCTCTAGCCACGCCTCGTGGATCGGCGTTAAAAGCGGAAGAGGTTGTAGAGGTCACCCCTCTAAAAAGAGGGGGGTTGGGAACTCCAACCTCTTCTGAAGGGAGTGAATCCGAACTGGAAGACGACGCCCTGGTAAGTCCGAACAAGGGCCCTATGACCATTCCAGTGAGATTAAGGGTATCCACGTCGGGGGCTGAAGGGGACATGTTGGCTTTGTTAGACTCTGGATGCACAAGGTGCGTAATCAGTGCAAAGATGGTAGAGAAGCTGGGATTAAGGCTAAAGACTCTGAAAACGCCCATAGCTTTTTGCCAATTGGATGGATCGGTAGCCGGGGGTGGACCTGCTCATTTTATAACGGAGCCAGTGGAGATGACAATGGGGAACCATAAAGAGACTCTGTGTTTTATTGTGGCCCCTGGGATGGAGCGCCCTTTAATACTGGGTTTGCCTTGGCTCCGGAAATGGAACCCCCATGTTAATTGGAGGAGGGGATTACTACGCATACGCACAGACCAACCCCCAGAAAAGGAAGGGGAATCCAAGCGGAGACCCAAAGCTCCCATAGAGTTGGCTTCTACTGGCACCGAGACTCTGAAAGGGGAGGAGAAAATTCCAGAGGAATACTGGGACTTAAAGGAGGTGTTCAGTGAGAAGGCCTCGGATGAGCTCCCCCCTCACCGCTCGACGGATTGCAGTATCGAATTTTTGCCAGGAGTGAAACTCCCAAAACCCAAACTGTATTCAATGACCCCATGGGAATTAGGGGAATTGCGGTTGTTCATTGAAAAAAATTTAGAACGTGGTTTCATCCAACCTGCTAGGCCCCGGGTGGCGGCTCCAGTGTTGTTCCGGGAAAAGAAAGATGGTTCCTTACGCTTGGTGGTAGACTATAGAAATCTGAACGCTATCTCGGTGGAGAACGTGTACCCCCTTCCCCTGATGAAGGACATGCTGGCCCACCTCGCTAAAGGAAAGATTTTTTCAAAACTCGACCTGAGAGAGGCATACTACCGAATCCGAATCAAGGAAGGGGATGAATGGAAGACTGCTTTCAACTGTCCGATGGGGTGTTTTCAATTCAACGTCCTGCCGTTTGGCCTACAGGGGGCGCCTGCGGTATTCATGCAAATGATAAACCAAGTGTTGCAAGAGCATTTGTACAAAGGAGTGTTAGTTTATCTTGATGACATTCTTATCTACACAGAGACTCGTGATGAGCATGTGAAACTAGTGCGGTCAGTCCTGGAGAAACTTCGAGCGGCCCAGTTGTATGCCAAGCTGTCAAAGTGTGAATTTCACCAGGAGAAAATTGACTATTTGGGCTATCGCATATCGCACGACGGCATAGAAATGGACCCGGGGAAGGTGCAGGCGGTTTTGGAATGGGCCCCTCCCCGTACCAGGAAACAACTGCAAAGCTTCTTGGGATTTGCAAATTTTTACCGTCAATTTATTCCTGCGTTTGCGAAGATCGCGATGCCTATCACGAATCTCCTTAAAACCAAGGGGGAGGTGAAACCGAAGCCCAGTACGCCATTGAAGTGGTCCATGGAATGTCAAGCTGCTTTTGAGAAACTGAAACGTCTGTTTGCTGCTGAACCCGTACTTAAGCACCCAGACATGGACGTTCCGTTTGTAATCCAAGCTGATGCTAGTGACGTAGCCGTTGGGGCGGTGCTACTTCAGGTAAATGAAAAGGGATACCTGCAACCATGCGCCTATACCTCCCGTAAACTAACTGAAACCGAGAGAAGATGGGCCATCTGGGAAAAAGAAGCTTTTGCAGTTCGATGGGCTTTGTTAACGTGGAGGCATTTCCTAGAAGGAGCCAAACACCCTTTTGAGGTTTGGACAGATCACAAAAATCTGGAAGCTCTGAAAACACCTCGAAAACTGTCTCCCAAGCAAGTTCGCTGGGCGCAATATTTTAAGCGGTTCAATTTTTCTTTGAAGTACATTCCCGGGGGGAGAAACTTCATGGCAGATGCTTTGTCCAGATTACCTCAGTATAATAGTGCCCGCCAGGAAGTGATAAGACCTATCATCCCAACTGAACAGTTGGCAGCTCCAATGGTTACCAGAGCCCAGAAGAAAAAAGAGGTTGATGTGTCAAACGATTTATCGGCACAATTGAAAGAAGCTCTAAAACTGGATGATTGGTTCCTGACCCACTCGAATGACTGTACTATCAGAGATGGGTTGGCCTGGGTGGGGGCCAAATTATATGTACCGGGAAAGCTAAGGCACGAAATTTTACATCAAGCTCATGATTCTAAACCTGCTGGACATTTTGGGTTCGTGAAAACCCTACACTTGGTCAAAAGGCAATTTTGGTGGCCCACGTTGAAAAAGGACATTGAGACCTATGTCGCTAGTTGCCCTATTTGTGCTTCGGCTAAGAGGCCGCCTGGTAAACCAGCAGGCTTACTGCAGAACGTGGCTAGACCAACGGCCCCATGGAAGGAAATCTCCATGGATTTTATTGTAGGATTACCTGACAGTGGAGGAAATACAGTCATTTGGGTTGTGACAGATCTGTTTTCCAAACAGGTACATTTTATACCCTGCGCGAAGATCCCGTCAGCGAAGACGTTAGCTAAGTTGTTTATTCTGCATATTTACAGGCTACATGGAGTCCCTGAATGCATAATCTCTGACAGGGGTGTCCAATTTACCTCAAATTTCTGGAAAGAGTTCCTGAAGTTACTAGGCTCCGCCCAGGGGTTAAGCTCCGCCCATCATCCACAAACCAATGGGGCCTGCGAGAGAACTAACTCGGTACTGGAACAGTATCTGCGGTGTTACATTAATTATCAACAGGATGATTGGACTGATTTACTGCCTTTTGCTGAGGTGGCATACAATAATTCGGTACATAGCAGCACCGGATTCACTCCGTTTAAAGTGGCCTCGGGACAAGACTTTGTACCCATACCCGAGCTTCCGCAAGAGGAAACTAATATTCCCTCGCTGGATGAGTGGATAAGGCATCTCCAGATGACTTGGCCAGTTGCCCGCAAGGCATTGGATGATGCTCATCAAGCTCATAAAAAGTTTGCAGATAAAAAGAGACGTCCACAGGAACCATACCAAGTTGGTGATAAAGTGTTTTTATCTACCAAATTTTTGCAGACCACACAGAAATCGAAAAAGCTTGGCCCTAAGTATGTGGGACCTTTTCCGGTTGAACGAGTTGTGAATCCTGTGGCGGTCCAATTGACATTGCCAAAAACTCTCCGTCGGATCCATCCTGTTTTCCATATTAGTTTGTTAAAACCTGAACGTACATCTGATCTGAGGCCTACTCAGGTAGCCCCCCCTGTGCCATTGCTCATTGAAGGTGAACAACATTTTGAAGTTAAGGAAATTTTGGATTCTAGGAAGAAGCGGGGTCGAATCCAATATTTGGTGGCGTGGAAGCATTTTCCTTCTTCCCAGTCTGAATGGGTAGACGAGAGAGATGTTAGAGCCCCCCGACTGGTGCAGGCGTTCCGCACCATGTATCCTGATAAACCCTGAACATATCTGCTGTTGTTATTTGTTTGTAATATCTTGTCTTTTACTCTTATATTTTTTAGGACTAACGTCTTTTTGCAGGAGGGCCGAATGTCAGCCTTCAAGATTTCTTCCTTTATTTCTTTTTCTCAGCTTTGCATCTTTCGGCTGCCATAAGTAACGGGAGGGGGGATATGGGCTATGATATATTTGGGAAGCGTGCTGGAGTGTTAGGAAACGAAACTGTATATCTAGGGGGAGGGGGAGTTTTACTTAAGTTTCTATTCCTTGCTTTTCTATTCCTTGCTATGCGCAACTGCGACTCCTTATCAAAACTATGCCAAGGTCAACGGACAGAGGCCTCATCACCACCTGAAGATGCCCACATGATGCTATGCATATTTCCTCATTGGAGGAGCAATATGGACTGTTGGGGGTGGGAACGTTGCCATCACTTTGTATATGTGTTTTTCGCGCTCATTTCTTCAGATTCAGAATTCTTTTGTTGCTACCACTTTGATTTCCAGTAAAAGATATCTTTACTCTAACAAAATGGAGTTTAAGTGTTTCTTTCTTGGATATTGAATGGAGCACCAGCTGACAAGCAGAGGCAAAACCCTGGAGGAGAACAGTAGGAGCCTAAAAGTCCCATTCCAGGAGGGGGATTATAATTTGAACATTTACCTTTTCCCTGTTCCACTGGCTCCCTGTGTGTCCCTGTTCGTATGATGTTCCCCTTAGCCTTGACCTGCATGGAAAGAAGAAATTCGTGCTAGATATGCTAGAGCTTAGAGAAATCGATTCATTAATTGATTGATTGATTGATTGATTTGCAACTCTAAGCTCTGGCTGTCATGTTAGGTATATAGACCCCTAGAATTGTGGAGCTGCAATTGTCTAATTTAACCTTTTGATTAAAACAATAATAATAATTCACCCATGGCATTGATCAGGAATCTGGTGAATTTGATGATTGTCTGAAGGGAACATATTTTGAGATGGCAAGGCTAAAATTTAGGCCTATGGAGGCCTTCACGGCCTTGGAAAATCCCAAAGGAAATGACTAACTAGCCTGTGGATTAAGCATGTGACCAAAACCACAGAAGGCGTGCTTGACTATTTTTATTATTTCTATATCTTTTCTCTTGTATGCAAGCTTCCTCTTATGTAACCAAGCAAAAGCAAAGAAATGTATAAATATCTTCCTCACACTGTGTTTGGGATTCTCCACCTTTAGGGAGCACCATCTTTATTCAGCTGAATAAACATGTTTGGCTTATCAAGACTAATCTGGACTCTTTTATTATTTTTTTTACCGAGTCACACCTGCAACCCTGCATAACAATGGAATCGCAGTATGTTAGTTAGCGGGAACAAGATGTGGCTAAAGCAATTGTTCTGCAATATGCAACTCGGGACAGTGCCAAAGGAATTGAGAAGCTGAAATGTCACATCTAAGTAGTATAAGGGGCTTGTTTAACACAAGTTCCCCACTTCTGGGAAAAGGACTCCATCTTAGAAAAACCCTGGCTTTACCAACGCCCTGAAAATTTCCATTGTTATCCACCAGATGTTGCCGTAGCATTACAGATACTTTGTTATGTTTGTGCAAGATAAACTATAACTAGGGAGTTCCCAGATTACACGTAGTCCTCAATTTACGACCACAATTGAGCTCAAAATTTCTGTAGCTTAAGTAAGACAAGTGTGATGTGAGTTTCCCATTTTACCACTTTTCTTGCTACAATAGTTAAGTGAATCACTGCATTTGTTAAGTTAGTAACGTGGTTGTGAAGTACGTATGGCTCCCCCATTGACTTTGCATGTCAGAAGTTCACAAAGACCCCCCAGGACACCACAACCGTCATAAATATGAATCAGTTGCAAGGATCCGAATTTTAATCATGTGAACTTAACTGCAATGGACAGAAGAAAAATGGTAATGTCACTTTTTTCAGTGCAGCTATAATTTCAAATGGCCACTTTAAAAATTGTTTTAATTCAAGGATTATCTGTACAATATACACTTCAATTAGCAAAAGAATCGGTTTTCTGGAATTGAATATTACAGAAATTATCCATACCTCAGCATGGAGAGCCCTAACCCTCAGGCCGCAGCCCACTACTATTGGGCCTTGAACTATTCGGAACCAGGTCATGGAAATGGCAAGCGAGCACATGCGTGCGCGCCTCCACATTCACACGGAAATAGCCCCTCTAGCCCCTCCCACCAGTTCACAAAGCCAGAAAAGTTGGAGAACCCTGTCTTAGCATGGTAAGACACAAACACACACGTATGCATTAATCCTGATTAGTATTTTCTATGAATACAGCTTTTGGATCTCTGGGCCTTTCCTGAGTAGAAATGCATGCACGCCATTCTTGAGTTTTTTGAAAACTAACTTGGTATGAATCTGCTCTTCTCAGTGGGGATCCCCCTCCTGTCTCTGTGGCCTCTATTTCAGCTCATTGCAATTGCCTTCCAAAATCATGGAAAACCTAATAGATGTTATGCACCTTGAGCACAAATGCTATACTTTTAAGGAAACCTTGGACAGTGGCAGAAGAATAAGAGCAAACACTACTTGGACGTAGTTTAAATGGGGGTAACTACAAGTTGGCAGAAAACACAGAAGTGTAGCTTTAGATCGCACTGTTGACTGGTTAAAAATTACCCATATCAATAAGAAAGCTACAATCCAAGGAAAACCCTCTTTGGCGAGCAAACAAAACTGGCTACATAATCAACTTTTAAAAACTGCTACAAAACCTTATGCCACCAGATAAAGGCCAAATGTACAAATCACCATTGCAAACAGGAGGAAGAGCTGTTAAACATGAACTTCCTGAGTCTTCTATAATTTTGTTAATGCAAAACTTAAAGACTGGAAATCTATCTCACCCCTGAAAGGGCCTAATGGGGAAGACTGTAATGATGAAGCTGTAAAGGTCAACCACCTTAATATGTTTTTCAGTTCAGTCTTTGTCGACAGCAACAGCTGCTGCCCTCCATTTCCTAGTCGCACCACAACAAATTGTAACGATATTGATTTTAGAGCAATTAACATTGAAACAGCACTATGTAACCTAAAGCCATCCCTATCTATTGGCTTATGTGCCTATTTTTTGAAAAAGCTTGCCGCTGCCCTAGCCGAACCTCTTGTTCTGACCATGGCTTCCTGCGACAGTAACAGTCACAAAAAAACCGTTTTTTATATTATTATTTCAATGGCTGTGAATTATATGCATTCACAGCCCATAATGAGCCCCAAACAGTTTATGAATAGTCCAACAGAAGTCTGCCACAGTCTTTCGGGATAAGGCTGATAAGCACCCACTTTTATCTCCCTTGAAATGCTGCCAACGATTAAATTGCCAATTACCTGTACAAGGCCAAACGGAGCACAAAGTCAACACAGAGCTTCAGATTTTAAAGTGACCAGAACGAGCAAAGTTGCTTCCTGCAAAGGCTCATGTCCCTTTGCTCCTCCTTTATGTCTTATGGGAGAGGCCAATCATCTCCAAGCCTTACTCCCGAGTCACCCGTTTTGTCTTAACTGTTCTCCTGGCAGCTCTGCGCAAGTGCACACTGGGAACAGGCTCCCCTGTTCCTCTGCGTTGCTGATGTCAGATTCTGGAGGCTCCAGAGTCAGCACATAACTGTCAGATGGCCCTGGCCCCATGCCTGTGTCAGATGCAGATCCCTCGTCTTAGCACTCCCCAGACTCCAGAACTGGCCCATGTTCCTCCCCACTGTCTGACTCTGCTGCCATCTCTGCAGGCCGTTGGCAGATACCTCTAAGCACAATCTATGAGGTATCTTTCAGAACCAACTGCTCGACATGGTCATTAGCCACGGTCATACCTATTTTTAAAAAGGGAGAGCCTAGTCTAGTAGAAAATTACAGACCAATCTCACTGTGTTGTGTCATCTGTAAAGTCACTGAATCAATTATAAACCAATCTATCACCCTAGACTTAGAAACAAACAACCTACTTTCTAACAAGCAGTTTGGTTTCAGGAAAAAATTGTCCTGTAATCTGCAACTCCTACATTGCAGAAACATTTGGCCCTAACATCTGAACCAAGGTAAACCAATAGATGCAAGTTACATAGACTTCTGCAAAGCCTTTGATTCAGTTGTGCACGACAAACTACTGCTGAAACTTAATTTTTTAGGCATCTCCAGACCTCTGCACGAGTGGATGGCCACGTTCCTATCAAACAGGCAATGTAATGTAATAATGTAATAGTGATGAAAACAAGAATCTATAATAGATTAATCAAATAAGATAGAAATGTTTATGTAAGATATGTTATTAATAGTTAAGATATGAAAAGAAATGTTATGTGGAGCCTGACAGAGAATAGATATAACCATATAGTAGGATAATATTCTTAATGAACTATATAAAACATAAATATATGTGACAGAGGCAAATGTAATAATGGAAAGAGGAATTATTAAGGGAAAAATATAAATTAAGATGAAATTTTGAGTGATTAATGAAATGATATGAATAGATTAAATTGTAAACATGTAGAATATATGATTGAAAATAGAGAATGAATAAAATAAAGAAGCTGATGCAAAGTAATTTATGAGAATATAAAGATGAAAAAATGATAATAGATAATGAAGTGATGCTGGAAAGTTGTATTTGTGCTTATGGATATGATTGATTCAAAATGTAAAATACCTGGAACCACACTGTTCTCACAAAGATGTATTTAAATAATTAAAAAATAAAAAACTTTTTGGAAAAAAAAAGAGAGACGATTTTGCAGATAGCTTGGTCAAACTCCTGTCCCTGGGAGTCGAAGCGCGAGCGGCGTGGGAAACTTTGGGCTCCTCGAGCGAAGGCGGAATACTGATGCCACGCAAATGCAAGTAGGACCTTCCAGCCATCTCCATCGCTGCTTCGGCCCGCTTGTGCCACCGTTCCCCTCTTGCCACAACAGCACCATTACCTCGTCTTGGCCAGTGAGGGCTGCACTGATTTTGCACATTGCACAACTTGCAAATTTGCACATTACGCGTGCCACCCCCTACGGTGGAGATTTTCAACCCCACCATGGGCCGGTCCCATATTCCAGAGCTGCAGTAATCACAAGACTGCTCCAGGATGACCAAAGGGCCAGTCCTGTGACTACTGCAGTTCTGGAAGATAGGACCAACTTTCCCACCAACGTCAGCAAGCCACCGTCAGTCAAAATTCATATTAGTGGTCCGCAGGATTTAAAAATATGAGTTTGGTGATCCCTGAGGTCCAAATGGTTGGCGACTCCTGGATTCAAAGTCCCTTCCAGCTCTATTCTGATTGATTGATGTCTAGTTAACAAAGCCAAGCAAACATGCCTTGTGAATTCAGCCATCACCTGAAGACTCACCATGTAATAGAAGACAATCTCGTCCTCCTTCTCATCACCTCGATTAAGGATGTAACGCACCCGAACCGGCTCACGGTGTCCGCAGCTTAACGTCTCTGATGCAGGCTCGATTTGTAGATAACTTTTGCTTGGAGAATAAAGCACGTACGCCGTGTGATACGCCTCAGCATGAGAGGGTATAATCAAGGGCGTGCTACTAAACCAAGGATTTAATTTATGCGTAACCTGAGAGGAAAAGCACAGATTTAGAGAAATTAACTCTGTGTTTACCTCCCCCTCCCTACCCTCTCTAAGCAGTAAAGGACTCAAAATCCAGTTTTGGGGGAGGAAAGATCACCTGCACCTCTTTTATCTAGAACTGAGCAGGGTCAGCTCTGTTCCATACACGGACAGGAGACCACAAAGACCTCTAGACTTGGCAATTGAAAACACATCTGGGAATAAAAACCACAGGGAACCTTTCTTGCCATGGAAATGACAAGGTTGACCCTGTGCTGGGATCTCAATGGTGACTTTTTCAAAGGATAATATACATGGTATTTTTGGAATGAGTCAGATGGAAAATCACCTTAAAAGGAGGGGGGGAAGACCACAACAATGAGAAAAGAGAGAGGGAAGCGGGCGGGAAGGGAGGAGCCCTTAATACTTTAACTGATTAGAATAACTTTAGCTTTATTATCACTTTAAATCTACACTAATTGGCATACATTAAAATGAAATTTCATTGCGTATAGCTCTCAAAGGGTCACCCTCTCCAAAATACACTACATAAACATGACAAAAATATAAGTAAACAAATAAAAATTATGCATATACCCACTTATATTATATGACCCAGAGAAACAGCACAGTCTAGTTCGGATCTGTAAATGTACATGGTGAGAAAAACGAATCTTGCGAGTTTACCAGATGGATGGCTTAGGGAACAATGCTGTTATCTGCTCGTCCTGCTAGAAATACTTTGAAATTTCCTTCCAGAGGGGAGCAACCAGTGGTGGGATTCAAAATTTTTGACAACCGGTTCTGTGGGCGTGGCTTAGGTGGTGGGTGTGGCTTGGTGGTCATGTGATTGGGTGGACATGGCTTGGTGGTTATGTTATTGGCTGGGTGTGGTCAACTCAATATCACTCACATGGAGGTACACATCTCCTCGCCTGGCCTCTCATGACTAGGGATACTGCAACAGTCGTAAGTGTGAAAAATGGTCACAAGTCACTTTTTTCAGTGCCATTGTAACTTTAAATGGTCATTCCACACAAGCAAAGTACCAGCAAAGGAGGGGGGAAAAACTCCACAGAGACATTCCTGAAACAGGAAGTCAAGTCCTGCCAAGAATGTAATAAGGGTTAACAGAGAGGCAGTTTCTGTAAGCAACACCGGAATGTTTCCTTCCTGCCTTCCTTACAGGTTTAGGCCAGTAATTTCTTCTAACAACCGGTTCTCTGAACTGCTTAGAATGTTGACAACCGGTTCTAGCGAATAGGTGCGAACTGATAGAATCCCACCACTGGGAGCAACAGGAACAGACCATCAAGTGGAAATATCATAAAATACAGCCATCACAAATCGAGAAGACTAACCGAAAAAGACAAAATGTCTGGTTTCTAGGGAAAATTCAGCTCTCCCCTCAGCATCCGACACTTGATTGAGCGTCTGGTGAGTTACCATCGTAAAAACGTTCACTATTTCATTGCTGATCGGCACCTCGTTGCTGTCTACCAGCTTCACCTGCGCACGAAAAAAACACCACATTGACCCAACTGGTTGCGGCCGAATATTTCATTTACCAATGCAATTTCTATTCTGCCTTTCCTTCAGGGATGCCAAGTTTTCCCGTCAAGCCATCCTAATTTTTCCCCCATCACTACAACTCTGCGAAAAAGGGGAGACTTGCAGGAGGGACTTTAGCCTCAGAATAGGTTTTGGGGCTGCAGCTGAGAAAGAAAGGGGACAATTTCTACACACAGGCAAGGAGCTGCTGAGAGATAGTGTTACAGATTGGTTTGATAAATGGACTCTTTATTAGGGGCAAAGGGCTTTGGGAGTTTCAAAGCAGAGCATCCGCAGGGGGTGATAACAATAGCAATAGCACTTGTATACTGCCCCATAGTGCTTTACATACACTCTGGACAGTTTACAATGTCAGCATTTTGCCCTCAACCATCTGGGTCCTCAGCTGCAGGCTAACTCACTGCTCACTACCAGCAGTTCGATGTCTTGAGTGGCTCAACATTGACTCAGCCTTCCATCCTTCCAAGGTCAGTAAAATGAGGACCCGGATGGTTGGGGGCAAGAGGCCAACTCCTTAAATTGCTTAGAGAGGGCTGTAAAAGTACTATGAAGTGGTATATAAGCCTATGTGCTATTGCTATAGCACTGAGGCATGATTGGGACTTTGTGGTGGCTGCCATCTTGACTTTTTGGGGCTACCACCATCATTTCCATGGATACCCTTGCTTCATAATCCTGCTAATGAACAAAGGCTAAAAGGTTCCTATTGTACACTCCAGCTTGCTTGCTTCTTCCTTCCCTCCTCTATCTACCTACCTACCTACCTACCTACTTCCCTTCATCCATCCATCCCTCTTTCCCGCTCCCTCCTTTGTCTTAAATGGTATAAGATCTCCTACTTGAGCAAGGGATTGAACTAGAACAGCAGCCCCCAACATTTTGGGCACCAGAAACCCATTCCAAAGAGAGAGGCTTTTTCACAGACCAGAGAGGGCATGATTTCCTACGGATAGTGCTTCACTTGTTTGTGCGGCCCTGTTTTTGGCATGCCATGGACCGGTACTGGGCCATGGACCAGGGGGTGGAGATCCCTGAACTACAAGACCTCCAAGGTCCCTTCCAAGTCTGTTATTCTGTATTCCTTAATGCTTTTACACTGGTTTTGACCATTCTAGCTCAGAGCAGGTGGACAGCAGCTGTTGGGGTGAACAAATGCCATTGGAGCAGACTGCAGGCGCTGGCTGGGCTGATACGGCTTAAATCCAGCTTTGCAGAGAAACCATAGCTCCCATCTTACCTTCACGACAAAGGGAATGCCGGGTTTATAGTAACGGTCTGGCTTTTCAAAGATAAATTTGCTCAACCTGGATGTGATCTCAATGGATTCTGTAGTATTCATCTCCACTCCTGTTGAAGAGAAATCTTATCTGAAAAAGGCTGCTCCGTTCCCTTCCTCTCCAATCTCCCAGAAGCTCCTTGTCTCTGGAGTACCAAGAAGCCTGACTCTTTTGATGGACATTTGCCCTTTATTTATGGATTTCTGCTTCGGACAAGGGGTAGGAATTGACGATCTCCAGGGTTCCCCCCTCCCCCACCATGTGCAGATTTCTCTGACATGTCTATGGAACTTCTCAGTCATCCAGGTCATGGTTGTCCCAACGGTGCTTTTTCAAAAGGCAACTGGACTTTCTGGTTTTTATTTGAAAACATTTCGTTTCTCAATCCAAGAAACTCCTCCAAAGAACTGAAGAAGCTTCTTGGATGAGAAGTGAAACATCTTCAAAGAAAAGCAAGAAAGTCCAGTTGCCTCTTGAAAAAGATCACCTTTGGGATTTCTCTGACATACTAATTCCCTCTGTTGGTTTGAATTTTGCAATTGGTAGCCCTTTAAAGGTTTCCCCCTATCCAGTTGTGACTAGCTTAAACGGGTAGTGCACATCTCCAATTCTCAGCCTAGGGAATCTGTTGTCTGAGAGATACTCCTGTCATCTTGTGGACAGCACAAAAAGTATGGAACGCGGTAACCTTTCCCACTGAAGAGATACCTATTTTTCTACCTACATTTGCATGCTTTCAAACTGCTAGTTTGGCAGGAGCTGGGGTAAGGACGGGAGCTCACCCAATCCTGCAATGGTCGGTACTCTAACCTGAGCTGTCAGTTTTCCAACTGATAAGCCCAGAATCTTAACCACTGAGCCACTGCACTCTTTATGGGATATCACATTTGATTAGTATGTCTCAGACTGCTTGAAGCCAGTTGATCACACACACCCCACAAAATCTCATCACTTCACTTTCTGTGAAATGGATGTTGGAGCAGAGAATAGTTTTCTCATTTGTAACTCAGATGCCACTATTCTCTTAGACTTAGACACAGGGTGTTTTTCTATCAAGGTTGACTCAGCCTTCCAGCCTTCCGAGGTGGGTAAAATGAGGACCCAGATTATTGGGGACAATAGGCTGAAACTCTGTAAACCGCTTAGAAAGGACTGCAATAGCAATAGCCCTTAGACTTATATATTGCTTCACAGTGCTTTACTGTGATGATCCGGGGCGTGGCACAAAGGCAACACAGTCAGATAACCAGTAGAAGTCCCTTTATTAGCTCCAACTTTGCCCCCAATGTCCTGGTTACCTTCTGGCTGGAGAAAATTTCTCCCAGGAACAGCCTTTGGCTGCAGAGAATCAAGTTGAAAACATGGTCAACAAAAACTGTAACTATAAGGCCAAACAAGGCAAAATGAGGTAATTAGTCTGGCAGGGCAAAAGAAGGAATTCCAGACATGAAGGCATGGAAACAACTCAACACGGTTGGGAGGATGCCAGGAATGCAGATAATCAAAGTACACACAAGATAAACTCACGTTTGTTCCTAGCAGACGCCACACTCTTTTAAATTCTCTTTCCAGATGTGGCTAATGAAGGGAATCAGGGCCCTTTCCTCCCCCATAAGCCATGCAACCCAAGTTGCTCTCTCCTCCATTCCTCCCTGCGTGCCTTAGGATGAAGAGGGGGGTGGGCCTGAGTCTTCCTCTGAACTCCCTCTCCCTTGTTCTACCTCTCTTCTGCTCTGCCAGACTCTGCCCTTCCCCAGTTTCCTCCACAGACAACGGAGCCACAGTCCCACTCTCTGTCAGCTGTTTTGTCTTCCTCCTTGGATTCAAACTCTGACAGGGGCATGACATTTACAACCCTCTCTAAGTGGTTTACACAGTCAGCCTATTGCCCCCAAGAATCTGGGTCCTTATTTTACCCACCTTGGAAGAATGTAAGGCTGAGTCAACCTTGAGCCTGGTGGGATTCAAACTGCCAAATTGCAAGCAGACGGCATTCAGCAGAAGTAGCCTGCAGTACTGCATTCTAGTCACTGCGCCACCAAGCACAGTGAAATGGTATATAAATCTATTGCAATTGCTACCTCCCAAACCTTCCTTGTAGGAAATGGGAGTTTTAGGTCTGGTTCTGGGCCATTCTGTCAGTCCATTGGTGCTCTTTTGTTTTTGAAGGTTACCTGTTCCTTCCTCTGTGATTTTGCCTTCTATATTGATGGCCATCGAAAAGCCTGGCTGCCTCAGGCAGAACACCTCCATGTTCACCATCTTGGAGAAACAGCCATCTCCATCTGCCTGCATGCCACAACCACCAAGAAATAACAGCCTGTGATCCCTTTGCAAATACTTTGCATTCCTTATTTTTCAGCAACAGAACCTTTTCAACCTGAGGCCTTCTAGGTGGGTTGGACCCACTCTCTGGTTCATGGACAGCAGAGCCAAGCCAAGGAGATGGAACCCCTGTAGGAAAGTGGTTCAGCAGAACTTCCTTTCTGAACACCTGTCTAAACATACTCCTTAGCTCTTGCCTGCTTTTTAAGTAGACAATTTAAATATTGTCTGGACCCCGATTTGTTCTCTCTGTTGTCATTACTTTTACCTCAAGTAGTCCGCGACTTAACAATCGTAATTTATCCCAATATATGTGTCTTAGTAAGACATTTGTTAAATGAGTTTTACCCAGAGGCGGGATTTATTTATTTATTTATTTATTTATTTATTTATTTATTTATTTATTAATGGAATTTCTATACCGCCCTTCTCCCTAGGGACTCAGGGCGGTGTACAGCCAATCTAGACCCCAAAACAGTACAAAAGTTAAAAAAGAATTAAATACTGGCTGATTAATAAGAAAACCCACCCGCCCAAACTTAAAACCCCAGTTAAAATCGAAAATAATACGGAGACAAGTTAAAACCATCTCAGCCCAGGCCGGCCTGCTCAAAGAGCCAGGTCTTCAACGCGCGCCTGAAGGCCCTCAGGTCCGTGCCGGTACGAAGTTCCGGCGGCAGAGTATTCCAGAGGGCAGGGGCCCTCACAGAGAAGGCCCTACTCCTCGGGGCCGCCAGACGACACATAGCGGCCGACGGCACCTGGAGAAGGCCCTCCCTGTGTGAACGCACCGGCCTGCTGGAGATCACTGGTAGAATGCGGTCCTGCAGGTAACCTGGCCCAATGCCATGGATCGCCCTAAAGGTCAAAACTAGAACCTTAAAGCGAACCCGGAGAGCCACCGGCAACCAATGCAGCTCGCGCAGGAGAGGCATCACATGGGCACTACGCGACGCCCCCATGATCACCCGCGCGGCTGCATTTTGCACCAGCTGGAGTCTCCGGGTGCTCCCCGCAGGGAGCCCCATGTAGAGGGCATTACAATAGTCCAGGCGAGAGGTGACAAGGGCCTGAGTGACCGTGCGCAGGGCGTCCCGATCCAGAAAGGGCCGCAACCGGTAGATCCGACGGATCTGATGAAACGCCCCCCTGGAGACGGCCGCAATATGATGTTCAAGCGACAGCCGTACATCCAGGAGGACTCCAAGATTGCGAGCCCTCTCTGTGGGGGGCAAAACTTACCCCCCAATAGCCAGCGAAGGTGTCAGCTGGCTATATCGGGGCGCCGGAAACCACAGCCACTCGGTCTTGGATGGGTTGAGCTGAAGCCTGTTCCCACCCATCCAATCCCGCACGGCCTCCAGGCACCTAGACATAGCCCCCACAGCATCGTTGGGGTGGTCCGGGGTGGAGATGTACAGCTGGGTGTCATCCGCATAAAGATGACACCTCACCCCAAGACCACGGATGATCTCACCCAGCGGCTTCATATAAATGTTGAACAAGAGAGGGGAGAGGACCGACCCCTGAGGTACCCCACAGACCAGGGGCCTAGAGGTGGACCTCTCCCCTCCCGCCAACACAAATTGCGAACGGTCGGAGAGGAAGGAGGAGAACCATCGGAGGACGGTTCCCCCAATCCCCAACCCCTCCAACCGTCGCAACAGGATACTATGGTCGATAGTATCGAAAGCCGCCGAGAGGTCTAATAGGACCAGGACAGAGGAGAACCCTCTGTCACGAGCCCTCCAGAGATCATCAACCAACGCGACCAATGCCGTCTCAGTGCTATGCCCAGGCCTGAAGCCCGATTGGAACGGATCGAGGTAAGTCGTTTCCTCCAGGTACTGAGGGAGCTGACGTGCCACCACACTCTCAACAACCTTCACCACAAAGGGAAGGTTGGAGACTGGACGATAGTTGTTTAAAACAGCTGGATCCAGGGAAGGCTTCTTGAGGAGGGGCCGCACCACCGCCGTCTTCAAGGTGGTAGGAAGCGACCCCTCTCTCAAAGAAGCGTTGATAATCCCCTGGAGCCAGCCTCGTGTTGTCTCCCTGGCGGCCGAAACCAGCCAGGAAGGGCACGGGTCCAATAAACAGGTGGTGGCATTCAGACCCCCCAGCAACTTGTCCACACCCTCGGCGGTCACAAGGTCGAACTCCCCCCAGATAACATTCACAAGACCTGCCCCGGACACCTCCCCCGGGACCATCCAATTGGAGTCGAGCCCCTCCCGAATCTGAGCAATTTTATCATGCAGAAATCGGGAAAACTCCTCCGCCCTACCCTGCAAGAGGTCATCCCGCGCTCTCGGTTCAAGTAGAGAGCGGGTCACTCTAAACAGGGCGGCAGGCCGATTTTCTGCTGATGCAATAAGGGCGGAGAAATACGAAGATTTCGCTGCCCCTATCGCCACAAGGTAAGTTTTAATATGAGATCTCACCTGTGTTCGGTCAGACTCAGAACGGCTCGCCCTCCAAATGCCCTCTAGACGTCTTTTCCAGCACTTCATCTCCCGTAGCTCCTTTGTATACCACGGAGCCAAATGGGATCTGTGCCGGGTCAGAGGTCGCAGAGGCACAACTCGATCTAGAGCCCCGGCGGCCAACCCATCCCAGGTGGCCACCAGGTCTCCAGGCGAGCTGTGAGCCAGAGACTCAGGAAATGGCCCAAGCTCCCTCTGGAACCGCTCCGGGTCCATCAGGCGCCTGGGGCGGAACAATTTATGTGGCTCCGCCTCCCTGCGGTGGGGGGTGGCGGAACAGAAGTCCAGCCTAAGGAGGGAATGATCTGTCCATGACAAGGGTGTGATGACTAGATCCCTGAAATTACAGTCATTCAACCACTGCCCAGAGACAAAAATCAGGTCCAGCATGTGTCCTCCTATGTGAGTGGGAGCAGAAACTAACTGGGTCAGGTCCATGGCCGTTATGGAAGCCAAGAACTCCCGGACCAACCCCGAGGTTTCACCGGACGATGGCAGAAATCCCCCATGACCAAAAGCCTAGGGGTCTCAACTGCCAGCCCGGCTATTACCTCAAGGAGTCCGGGCAGGGCCGATGAGACGTGGCAGGGAGCCAGGTACGCCATCAAAAGACCCATCTGAACCCCTTGCCCCCACTTCACAAAAAGAGATTCACAGCCAGCCGTCTGAGGGACAGTGGTCTCCCTAGGACAAAGGACTTCCTTTATAAGCACCGCCACCCCACCACCCCTTCCCTGAGCCCTAGGCTGGTGAAATGCAAGGAAATCTGGTGGGCACATCTCAACCAGAGGGACACCGCCCTCTGGGCCCAACCAGGTTTCGGTGACACCTACCAGGTCCGTGGCCTCCTCCTGAACCAGATCATAGATCAGGGGAGCCTTATTAACCACGGACCTGGCATTGCACAACAACAGCCGGGTATTCAGGGCCTGAGGTTCCGGACAGCCAGGGCTGCAGGATGGGTAGGGAGGGTCACCGGATTCAAACCGGTGTAACAACCAGTTCAATGAGCGTGTGTTTGATAAGCACTCATTTTCAGCTCTAATATTTACCTTCTACTGCAGCTCCTGTGAGCAAAACAGCTGAGGCGCGGCATTCCGCTTTGCCACGCAAATCAGCTGAGCTGCAAAACACGGAAATAAAGGGCACACTAGGGCAGAGGCAGGTGGGCAGGGTCGAATGATCTCTGGAAATACCAGTTCACCTGAACTGGTCTGAACCGGTAGAACCCCACTCCTGGTTGTACCCTATTTTACTACCTTTCTTGTCACAATTGGTAAGTGGATCACTGCAATTGTTAAGTTAATGGATCTGGCTTCTTGCTTGTCAGAAGGTCACAAAAGGTGGTCCCATGACCTCTGGAACCCCGCAACCATCATAAATATGAGTCGGTTGCCAAGGGTCATAATTTTGATCCCATGACCATGAGGATGCCACAGAGGTCGTACATGTGAAAAATGGTCATAAGTCACTTTTTCCAGTGCTGCTGTAACATCCAGTTCACCAAATGAACTGTTGTAAGTTGAGGGCTAACTGTACTGAAATGGATTGATTGGTTTTCATCTGATCTACAAGGAGAAAGCCTCGGAAATGAAAGTAAATTAATTGTATCAGGATCGGGTCACTAATAAAGGAAAATTAAGTCCAGGGTATTAATTGGCTCCAATTTCCAAGATACAGCTTCAGGTCAAAATGGCATCAAAATAATTCAAAATTACGAGTGGGATATGCTCCGTAACTTTTCTGCAAAAGGAAAAATAGCAACTTAGCAGGCAAGTTTGCCAGGTATGGAGTGAGTGGGCGCGGAGGGTTCCCATGGGCAGCACAGCCTTGTGTTCCCGCGCAGCCTGGATTAATTGTTTGGGAGGTCCTCTGGGGGTGACATTTCTTTGCGGACCACCAAAATTTTCTCGCGGACCACCAGTGGGCTGTGGCCCATCGGTTGGCGACCGCTGGACTAGGGGGTGACATGATAGCAGTCTTCCAATATCTCAGGGGTTGCCACAAAGAAGAGGGAGTCAGGTTAAGCATATGAGCAATGGATGGAAACAAATCAAGGAAAGAAGCAACCTAGAACTAAGGAGAAATTTCCTGACAGTGAGAACAATTAACCAGTGGAACAACTTGCCTCTAGAAGTTCTGAATGCTCCAACACTGGAAGTTTTTAAGAAGAGATTGGATAACCATTTGTCTGAAATGATATAGGGTCTCCTGCTTGAGCAGAGGATTGGGCAAGGTCCCAACTCTATTATTCTGCTCTGTTCCACTCTACTCTATTTCACTACAGAGCAATTTAATTGAAAGAAACATGTTTGGAAATAGGGGAAGAATTGTGTCTCTTTTTGCTAATTTTTTCCATACAGTTTCAATAGAGCGAGCATTGAATATTTTCTATTGTCTGAACTATTTTCAATTGTCTCAACAATCGTCTGAATATGACCCTCCCTTCTATTTGCCAGAATAAATCAAGAAAATATAATCTCCATTTTTAAGAAAACAACAGCAAAGAAATAGGTTTAAAATAGGTCTACAAAGATATCCCAGCTGTGGAAACTCAATGTCCCTTACCTCGCAGTCGAATTCTTTACACAGACTTTCATCAGTATTACTCCGGAAATGCGCTCCTTCGTGATGCCGGCAGAGATTCAGTTTCACCAGGCCAGGCACAGGTTTCCCATAAGTGTACCTGGAGTCAAAACCAACCAATGTGGACAAAAACACAGAGAGGGAGATGGTTTGCATAGAGAAAGAAGATCAAAGGAACCTGCAGGATTCAAAGGAAGCCATGTGGATTTTTTTTTACAGGATCCAATTCGAGTTGGTCATCTGTACCATAGATTTAGTCTCCAAGCTTTCGGTGTCGGGATAGAGATCATCCTCAGGGAACTTTTCTCCCTCTCCCTCCCCTCTCTCTTTCTTTCTCCCTTGGCCTATTTTTCCCTCTCTCCCACTCCCTCTCCCTCTTTCTCTCCCCCTCTTTCTCTTTCCCTCCCTCTCTCTCTCCCTCCTCTCTCCCTCGTTCTCTCTCTCCTCGTTCTCTCCCCCCTCCCTTTCCCTCTTTCTCTCTTTCTCTCTCCATCTCTCTCCCACACTCTCTTCCTTTTCTCCCTCCCTCTCTCTTTCTCCCCGCTTTCTTTCGCTCTCCCTCTTTTTCTTTCTCCCCCTCTTTCTCCCTCCCTCTTTCTCTCTCTCTCTCCCTCCCTTCCTCCGACCCCCCTCTCCCCTGTAGAACGTGGGCCACTGGTGCCCAGTCATGGGTAGGATTCAAAAATCCCAGCAATTGGTTTGCTGCCCAATTGCTGGGTGGGTGTGGCCTACCGGAATTTCCGGGAGGGTCATTTTTCACTTCCCCAGGCCTCTGGGAGGGCGAAAATGACCTCCCCTGGCTCTTGAGGGCCTCCGGAAGTCAGAAACAGGCCTGTTTCCAGACTTCTGGAACTTCCGGTTCAGCCATTTTTTGCATTTCCCAGAGTGCGGAGGTTTCCCTCAGACCGCTGGGAGGGTGAAAACATCCTCCCCCGGGCTCTAGAAAGCCTCTGGAAGCTAGAAACAGACCTGTTTCCAGACTTCC
Organism: Bungarus multicinctus; assembly: GCA_023653725.1. NCBI lineage: Eukaryota > Metazoa > Chordata > Lepidosauria > Squamata > Elapidae > Bungarus > Bungarus multicinctus. The sequence continues at coordinate 8,769,375 of CM042834.1, read as the reverse complement.
AGAACTTCCGGTTTGGCCGGTTTTTCACCTTCCCAGAGCCTCCACGCAGAACCTGCACTTACCTGCATCCAAAACGAGCCATGTGGAGTGTTATAAGTAAATTTGGATGTTATACTTGAGAAACTACAGAACCAGACTGTAGCCATTTTGTGTTCGTAGCCTGACCTTTTAAAAGGACAGAAAAGTTGAGAAATATGTTTTTGTAAAACAAACATGTTGTATTGCGAAAGTGTCCTTGGACGAGGTTCTCGAATGTGTATAGGGCGACTTGACATTATATAGTCATATTAATCAAAAGTATAGCCCTCTGATAATTGCATAACCGGACATCTGGAGATAGATCCGGGAAAGAGGATGTTGTTAACAATCCAATGTCAAGCAAGAAGAGGTCAGTGGAAATACCCATAACTTTCCTATGGGATTCTATGTATCTTTGTAACTGAAAAACAACATGTGATCTGTAATTGTTTATATCATTATATTTGGGTATAAATAAATGGTCTTTCTGGTAATTGGTGTTTCCTTTGCCTCATACTATCTTTGGTATGGGTTAAAGGGTGCCGGTACTGCAGTATCTTCAATAAAGCCAGTTACGTGTTTCAGTATTTCAAGTCTGTTCTACTTATTTCTGCTCATACGCATGACTCCGGGGAGGGGAGGGGTGGGCGGGGCCAGTGAGTTGGTTCAACTACCGGTTCTGCAAACCAGGTGTAAATTTAACAACCAGTTCACCCAAACCGGTCTGAACGGGTAGAATACCACCCCTGTGGCTTTTAGTTGTTAATTAGAGTATTGATGGCCAGATATAAAGTCATTATTATTTCCAAACAACAACCAACCAAAGAAATAATAAACAATATCTTAATAGCCAGAGAAACAACAACCAGCAACTTAATAGCGAAACGTCAATATTGTAATTAACAACAAAGAGCCACACAGAACTAGGCACTACATAAATACTACGCATAGAACAGCCCATTGTACATATTCTGCAGAGAGACAGTTTTTTTTATTTGTAATTTTAATTTATATGGTTCATATATATCTAAGTCAGGCTCTGCTTTGGATTGTTTTAATCTTCTGTGTTGTCATGTATTGTATTTCTTATTTTTCTTTCTTTCGTAATTAGTTATCTTTTTTTAAGATTATGTCAGGTTATCATTGATTTAATAACATATTTTATTATGTTATTTTTGCCATTTATCCATCATCTCAGACCAGAATGACTATTAAACAGCAAATCTTGCAGCCAGATTTTTTTCTGCTTGTTTATACTGTCTTTGTTTAAACAACCCTTGTTCACCCAGCCTTTCACAATAACAACTTGATTAGGATTAGATTGCCTTAAAGGGAACTCTGCTTATTATTGTTATACATCTTCTCTCACCAGCTTCATGAATATTTATCTATTAGGTTTATTACCTACAAAACCTCCAGGTATATTTATTTATACCTATGGATTATTTTATCTTGTTATTTCTTATAAAAGATGTTTTTATTATTCTGCTCTGGTTTCCTTCAGAAGGAAGTAAATTATTACCATCATCACCTTCATCGCTTTCTATCTATGGTTGAGGGAGGGCCTGGGCCAGCTTTGGAACTTTTGGAAGGCTCTGATAAGGAAACAGCATCAAAGGCAGAGGCAGACCCATGGTCTTCTGTCCTCCCCCAGGTAGAGAGGCAGCTGTCTTCAGGGCCTGAGCTGAGTGAGAAGGAGGAACAGATGGGTCCCATCCCAGATGTACATATGCATAAAAAGGAGAGGAGAGGAGAGCAAAGGAAAGCAATAAGCCGGCTTTCTGGGAAAAGCAGACGTAGATGCTAGCCAGCCTCTCCCTGGCTGGGAAATAAATAGGAGGGAATAGGAGTGGCCTGTTGTCATAGACAACATTGTTCTTCTATGCAGCAAGCAATTTGGATTTCTTGGTCAGAACCAGGTTTGTTGGGACTAATTATGTTTTTGTTACTGTTCCTGTCCTGTTTTGAAAAGGGGTTTGTTTTACTTGTGAGTAAGCAGCCTATCATTACTTGCAAAGGCTTGGTCAGGACACAGATCAGGAAAATCTTGCACCTTCTGTTCACAATGGGAAAAGGAGAGTAGTTGAGCATCACGTACCTGCCACACACAGTGACTTTTATTTCATTAGTCGTAATTGCGATGAGCTTCGGGGCCTTCACCAAAACCTCAAATTTGGGCAGAACTAGAAGGAGGAAAGGGGAGGGAAGAAAATCATGAGATGAACCTTGTGGAAGCACAACTGTCCAGTTCTCTCCTGTGACCTCCTTTGAGGACTAAGGAGATGCGAGAAATTGGCTGGACAATTGAGATCTGAAAGGAAAAGTCAGTTGTAAATCTAAGTAAGACAAATTAAACCTTACATTAATAAAACAGTAAACATTATGCCAGAATGAATTTAACTATTGCATTTGGACAACCTAAAATGTTTGGCTTCAATCTTAGGTAATTTGTCCTTGTTTTGGTGGCTTATATTTTGTAGAAGTTCAACCCATTGAACTAGTTTCATGGAAGGGGAGTGTTGAATGAAGCTTCAATCCCACTGTCCCAACCACTATCTTAAAATTCCTGGCCTAGAGACTCCATATTCATATGTGATCTGTATGTAATTAGCTGGTAAATCATTGTCTCTAATCTCAGAAAACGGGTTAATTTAGCTGAGTAACCAGATCAATGTGATATCTGTTGGAATTAAACTGAATAAACAGAATTGTAAGGTCTCTGGCCTGCTAAATCCAGTGGTGAGATTCAAATTTTTTTACTACCGGTTCTGTGGCTGTGACTAGGTGGCCATGGCCAGGTGATCATGAGACTCGAGGGTCAAAAATCTTATTTTCTGTCGCAGCATTCCCCCGCATCCCGTTTTTGGCCTAGCAAGCCTCAGGGAAGTCTCCTGGGAGCAAAAACAGGGTGCAGAGGGGGCATGCAGCATCCCCATGTCCCATTTTTGGCCTACTGGGCCTCAGGGTGCTGAAAAAAGAAGCATTTTGAAGCTTTCTGAGGTAAGCGAGGAGGGGATCAGCTGTGCCATGCAATTTAAATTAGTTAGAAAGCAAGAAATCAACAATTTCCTACTTTCTAGCTAATCTAAATCACATGGCACAGCTGATCATCGCCCAGCTGATCACTGGAAATATCGGTTTGGCCAAATCGGTAGCATTTTTTACTACCGGTTCGGGCCAAACCAGCAGCATTTCACCTCTGGCTAAATCCCTCATTGCCAAATATTTGTTTGTTTCTTTGTTTGTTTGTTTACTTACCCACCCATCCATTCATTCCTTTATTCCTTTCTTCTCCTTCCTTCCCTCCTTCCCTCCCTCCCTTCCTCTTTTTCTTTCTTCCCCTCCCTCCTACCTTCCTTCCTTCCATTTCCATCCTGCTTTTTCCAACCTTAAAAATAATACTAAATATAAATGTTCTAGGAGTAATGATTTTTTAAATCTACCAGCTCAACATGAAGAGGCATTTAAATTTTCAAACTTCAGTGTGTAGATTAAACTGCTACAACTTCATTGAGACAAATAAACCTTAATTCAACGAGATAGAATAATTTGGACTGCCCGAAAGGTAGGTAGAAAGGAAGGAAGAGGAAGGAAGGAAAAGAGGGAGGGAGGAAAGGAAGGAGGGTTGGGGGAAGAAAGAAAAGGGCAAACTGGATCTCTCCTTCTTACCATATTCCTCCACCTCAAAGCTGTATTCTGCAACTTTATTGGAGTCTTTCTGTACCACCACTTTGTAGGTGCCCAAGAGGGGATCAGAAGACATAGAATAGGAAAGCTGGATTATGCCCAACGGAACCTCCACATCTCTCCACTGGAACACCCGGTTCTTTTTGGGATCCTGGAAAGAACAAGATAACAAGTTCCAAAGTTTGTCCATAACCCACAATTGTTCTAGAATTAGTGGTTCATGACCCGGACAATGTAGTCCTACAATCCCATTCTCCAAGCGCTATTAGCAGTGTATTTGGATATGGCAGCCTTCCAGAAACCCACATATGTGTTGGGATTAAACTGTCAAAATCTGCACCCAGCAAGGACAATTGCTGTGCTGGCTGGAAATTTGGGGAGTTGTACTCCCTAATTTTCTGAAAGCCTAAATTAGAGATGGTAGCTGTAGGTCTTAGAGCCGTGGTGGCAGAGTGGTTAGAATGCAGTACTGCAGGCTACTTCTGCTGACGGTCAGCTGCCTGCAATTTGGCAGTTCGAACCTCACCAGGCTCAGAGTTGACTCAGCCTCCCATCCTTCCAAGGTCGGTAAAATGACCCAAATGATTGGGGGCAATATGCTGGCTCTGTAAACCGCTTAGACAGGACGGTAAAGCACTGTGAAGTGGTATATAAGTCTAAGTGCTATTGCTATCAGCAAGAAGGCTCTACCATTAGACAAATAGATGTTTGAGCTCAGATTGTACAAGTTGAGGAAGGCGGGGACATAGTTCCTGAACACTTGAACAACTTTAGAGCAACTAATTTAAGAAAGAAAGGAGTGAAACAAAACAAGCTTCTCGGCTGGTTGCCAGATCAGCATTGCATTACTTCAGAGGACCACTAGATGGAAGGAATATGTTCACTGAGTAGCTCACCATTCTGCTGCCATCTAGTGGACAGCTTAGGAATTGCAGCCCAGAAATGGTAGCACTACACCTGTGAACTACTTTATGCAGGAAGTTGATTCATGTCTTTAGTTGATTTCCTTGATTGATGCTACTGTTTCTGTGATCGAATGTAAGGAAGGGGCTCTTATTCAGCCCAATTCCTAGTAAAGAAGATAGGAACGGACCTGTCAAAGACAAAGTATCCCTCCTTTTGCTACTTTTGAGACTGGGTGAAATAGTCCCATTCTTAACAAAGTGAAATGGGACTTCATATTAGCTATTTTAAACATTTCTCTCCCTCGCCAAGAAGAGATCTTCTTGTATCATTTTCTGGGTAACAATCTGGAAATGGTTGGCCATTTTGACTTCCCAAGGGCCTGTAGCCCTCAGTTTTTCTGGTTACCTCCCATCCAGAGATTAATTAGATCCAATCAGCCATGGAGCTGGCACTACTATGGCCTTTCAGTACATACCTGGATGTACACAACTGGAAACTGTGGAGACAAAAAAAGCACAGGAAAATCAGAGACACCAAGGAATGAAAATGAGGATAGAGAAAAAAAAGTAGATAATAGGGACATGGGAGATTCTTTTACATTGTATTATCATTTTGATATGTATTTATTTGTATCTTGCCTTATCTCAAGGGACTACTCTTAGAATTCCCACATACACACCCATAACAACCACCCTGTGAGGTTGGTTGACAGTGCCTAGACATAAGGTCACCCAGCCAGTTTTCATGACTAAGAGTAGATTTAAGCTCAGCACTAATCCAAAGCCCTCAATTACTCCATGATTCTTCACTAGGGTTATCTCCACACACACCGAGTTCAAAGTTATATGCGAGGAGGGAGGGGTCCATACAATTCCCCTGAAAGGGAAGTGACTCCGGGGAGAGCATGAATTGAATGTTTTCTCATGGAGATGGCCATCATCTCTGTCTGTCTTAGTACCCCCACAAAATTTACCTTCTTCTTCATGGGATGTAAATCTTTATCCATAGAGATGATGCGAAACTGAACTGCAAAAGACAGAGGGAGAATATGTGGGGAAAGTAGCCACTAAATATAGAAATATTAAAATATAGAAGGGATCTTGGAGATCATTTAATGTAGTCCAGTGTTTTCTCATACTTGAGAAGTTGAAGACCAGAGTTGGTATTCAGCAGGTTCTGACCAGTTCTGGAGAACCAGTTGCGAAAATTTTGAGTAATTTGGAGAACCGGCAAATACCACCTCTGACTGGCCCTGCCCCCATTTATTATCTGCCTCCTAAGTCCCAGCTGATTGGCTGGGTCTTCTTTTTTTTCTCTGCACAAGAGAACGGAGCTGAAAAGCAGGTTAATGGGATGGGGAAGGAATGGGATGTTGTAGTAACCTTCTCCCTGGAGTGGGGAGGGAATGGAGATTTTGCAGTATCCTTCACCTGGAGTAGGGTGGGAATTTTTACAATATCCTTCCCTTGCCATGCCCACTAAGCCATGCCATGCCCACCAAGCCATGCCATGCCCACCAAGCCATGCCCACCAAGCTCACAGAACTGGTAGTAAAAAATTTTGAATCCCACCACTATTGAAGACATGTGGATTTCTGCTCCCAGAATTCCCCTGCCAGCCATGGGGTCTTTCCAGAAGATTCCATGCTGGCTGTTGAATTTTTGGAACTAAAGTCTAAACGTCTTCCAGTTGCTACAGTTGAAACACATTAATCTGACTCCTGCCCAGTGCAGTAATACACTGTTGCAGTATTCCTGGTAGGTGGCCATCCAACTTGTGTTTAAATCCTTTTGTCAATCCTTTCTCCTGGGTACTCAAATCCATCCAGCTCCATTAAGACATTTTTTTCTGATGCTCAATCATAAAGTACTTTTCTGACATTTAAACCATTGTTTCGTGTCTCCTAGAAAGACCCCTAAGAGATACATGATGACCACCATCAGACCTCCACATATTCTTCTCTACTCCAAGGTGAAGAGCGTACCCACTATCTCCAATCATTTATTATAGATCTTTTTATCCTCCTTCCCTTCGGTTGCCATCTCTGGAGACACTCTGGTTTGCCTGTTTTCCTTGATGAAATGCAGAGTCCAGCCACCCAGACAGTGGTGGGATTCACATTTTTTTACTATTGGTTCTGTAGGTGTGGCTTGGTGGGCATGGCAGGGGAAGGATACTGTAAAATCTCCAGTCAGAGGCGATATTTGCCGGTTCTCCGAACTACTCAAAATTTCCGCTACCGGTTCTCCAGAACTGGTCAGAATCTGCTGAATACCGCCTCTGCAACCAGAGAAGAACAATGAGGATTCCTGACATTGAAGAAGTCACGTGGTTATGTCTATCCTGGCTCTATTCCACTCGGTAGATGGTAGAATAGAATACTTTATTGGCCAAGTATGATTGGACACACAAGGAATTTGTCTTGGTGTAAATACTGTCAGTATACATAAAGAAAAGGTACATTCATTAAGAATCAAGAATCATAATGATAATCATAGGGTACAATCAACTATCAAATCATACTAGGAAACAGTCAATATAAACTATAAGGATACAAGCGACAAAGTTACAGTCCTACAATCACAAGTGGGAGGGGATGGGTGATAAGGAGTGATGAGAAGATTAGCAGTAATAGTAGTGTACACTTTGTAAATAATTGAACAGTGTTGAGGGAATTATTTGTTTAGCAGAGTGATGGCTTTTGGGAAAAAACTGTTCTTGTGTCTGGTTGTTCTGGTGTACAGTGCTCTATAGCGTCATCTTGAGGGAAGGAGTTGAAACAGTTTATGTCCGGAATGTGAGGGGTCTGTAAATATTTTCACAGCCCTCTTTTTGACTCGGGCAGTATACAGGTCCTCAATTGAAGGCAGGTGGATAGTAATTGTTTTTTCTGCAGTCCTAATTATCCTCTGAAGTCTGTGTCTGTCCTGTTGGGTTGCAGAACCAAACCAGAAAGTTATAGAGGTGCAGATGATAGACTCAATAATTCTTCTGTAGAACTGTATCAGCAGCTCCTTGGGCAGTTTGAGCTTTCTGAGTTGGCGCAGAAAGAACATTCTTTGTTGTGCTTTTTTGATGATGTTTTTGATGTTAGGTGTCCATTTTAGGTCATGTGATATAGTAGAACCTAGAAATTTGAAGGTCTCTACTGTTGATACTGTGTTGTCTAGTGTTGTAAGAGGTGGTAGTATGAGAGGGTTTCTTCTAAAGTCTACCATCATTTCTACGGTTTTGAGTGTGTTCAGTTCCAGATTGTTCCAGTTACACCACGAGGCTGTATAACCTTCTGTCTGTATGCAGATTCATCATTGTCTCGAATGAGACCAATGACTGTTGTGTCATCAGCAAACTTCAGTATTTTAATAGATGGATCGTTTGAGTTGCAGTCATTGGTATATAGGGAGAAGAGAAGTGGAGATAGCACACAGCCTTGGGGGGGCCCTGTGCTGATTGTACAGGTATTGGATGTGATTCCGCCTAGCTTCACCTGCTGCTTCCTGTCTGTTAGGAAGCTTATGATCCACTTACAAGTGTGTTCAGGTACCGCTAGTTGGTTTAATTTACTTAGAAAAGTGTCTGGAATGATGGTATTGAATGCTGAACTGAAGTCTACAAAGAGGACCCTTGCATAGGTATTTGGAAATTCAAGGTGTTGTAGGATGTAATGCAGAGCCATGTTAACAGCATCATCTGTCGATCTATTTGCTCGGTATGCAAACTGCATGGGATGTAACAGCGGATCTGTGATGGTTTTCAGGTGGGACAGCACAAGCCTTTCAAAGATGTTCATAACTACAGATGTTAGAGCAACTAGTCTGTAGTCATTCAGTTCCTTGATGGAGGGCTTCTTTGGCACTGGGATGATGGTAGAACGTTTGAAGCAGGAAGGAACATAGCACATCTCTAGTGATCTATCAAAGATTCAGGTGAAGATGGGGTCCAATTGGTCAGCACAGACTTTTAAGCAAGAAGGAGTTATTTTGTTTGGCCTTGGTGCTTTTCCTGGCTTCTGTCTGTGTAATAGATCTTGCACTTCTTTTTCTGTGATCACCAGAGGTTGTGAGCCCAATGGATTGGAGCCAGTTGTAGGAGTCTTGGCTATTGTTGGTGTGTTTGAGATGTGTGTTGTGGAGATAGGTGGCTGTAGTTTCTTTTCAAACCTGCAGTAGAAAACATTCAGGTCATCTGCTAGTTGTTGATTTCCTTCTGCCTGGGAAGGAGGTTTGCTGAAGCCAGTGATGTTTTTAAGAGTTCCACATATTTGCTGGTTCATTTGTTGAGAATTGATTCTTTAACTTTTCAGAGTAGCTTCTTTTTGCTGCTCTGATCTCTCTTGTTAATATGTTTCTGGCTTGGTTGTATAGCATTCTGTCACCTTTTCTGTAGGCTTCCTCTTTGGAATGACGTAGTTGCTAAAGTTTAGCTGTGAACCAAAGTTTATTGTTACTATATATTTGCAGATTTCTTGTTGGTACACATAAGTCTTTGCAGAAGCTAACATATGATGTTACAATATCTGTGAGCTCATCTAGGTTTGCAGAGGCATCTTCAAGGACATTCCAATCAATGCAATCAAGGCAGGCCTGGAGTTTCAGCTTTGCCTCATCTGAACAAGTCTTCACTGATTTAATTGTTGGTTTAATGGTTTTAAGTCTTTGTCTGTAGGCAGGTACAAGGTGAATCATGTAGTGGTCAGAGTGTCCCACAGCTGCTCATAGTAAAGATCTATAAGCATCTTTTACGGTTGTGTAGCAGTGGTCTAAAGTATTTTTGCCTCTGGTGGGACAATTTACATGCTGGAAATATTTTGGGAGCTCTTTTCTTAAATTTGCTTGATTGAAATCTCCTAAAATGATGGGAAGGGAACTTGGGTGTTTGGCTTCAGCCTCCATAATTTGATCAACAAGAGTTCGTAATGCCTTGTTTACACAGGCTTGTGGAGGAACATACACAGCTATTAAGAGAAATGAGGAGAACTCACGTGGAGAGTAAAATGGCTTGCAGTTGATGTGTAAAGACTTTAAGTTTTCATCACAAAACTTATATATTATAGTTATATCCTGAGATCAGCTGTTGTTGATATATAAACATAATCCTCCACCCTTTGTTTTACCTGATGTCTCTTCAATTCTGTCTGATCTAAATGTCTGAAATCCTGGGATGTATATGGTGTTGTCCCCATGAATTTGTAGATTAAGCCAGGTTTCAGTAAAACAAAGAACAGCTGAATTATGAAAATCAGAATTCCATCTATTTAAGAGATGAATTTCATCCATCTTGTTAGCCAGTGAGCGTAAATTAGTCAGAAAGGTTTGTAAGCCTGATGATGGCAGATGAGATTCTACTGAAATGTTGCTACAACTTTAAAAGCACAACTATAATGACGTGGGAAAATACCCGAACAGAGCTGAATACCATATATATCCAAAAATATGAAATTGAATATTTAAATGATAATAGGAAGAGATGATGATAGACTGGGTGAAAATAAGGTACTATGATTAAAAAGGGTAAACAATATAAACCTTAAAGATTAAAATTGATTAAAAGGGAAGTAAAAAGAGAAATTTAATTTTCTGGTTTTTTTCCCCCTTTGGAAGAAATATATGAAATAGAAAATATAATTGATTAAATAAAGGATATGAGAAAAAAATATATAATGAATTAGAAGGGATCATATTGGAATTTTATAATGAGAATATTATATTATAATTAAAAGTAGAGAATGAAATTTTATTTAAATTATAGGGGTAAATTTTGGCTATGTGGAAACAAAAAAAAATGAAATGGTTATATGAATATTGTTGGAATAAATATAAGATATATTATAGATTGGGGGGTATACCATGTTGATCCTAACTATATTAACTTTATTTTTGCTCTTTTTTTTGTGTTTATTATATATTGGTCTTGAGCAAATTAATGAAGATAATAATGTATAACGAAAAATAAAATAGGTGGTAAGCTGAAAATGGGAATAATAGGGGATAAAGAATTGAAAATATAGGTGAGGAAATGATTTTGATATTGAATTAATGAATTGAAATATGAATTGGGAATTTATTTAAAGATTAGTGGAGTGGATAATAATTTGATGCGATATTAAATAAGAAAGCTGAAAATGTAATTATGACTATGTATGAACATTGTAATCTGGAATCACGTTGCCCACGTGAAGAGATGTGTAAAAAATAAAAATAAAAAACTTTTTTAAAAACTCAATTTCATTGAGCGCCGCATCAGAGTTGTGTTTGACCTCGTGGGGCTGGGGTGGATGTAGCTAACTTGATATCACTTGTATCAGGGGTGCCTGTGGTGGGCCAAGCACTCTGCCAGCAAAAATGGGCTCCCGAGCTTTGTTTTCAGCTCTGACGACTTGCTGCAACCCTCTACCAGCAAAAATGGAGCTCAGGAGGGCCACGTTTGGGCCAGTCCTTCACTCTTTCCAAGGTGGCACCCGGGGGCCAACTCTAAGCACCTCGCAGGCCGGATCTGGCCTGCAGGCTTTAAGTTTGACACCCCTGTTTTAAATGATACGGTATCCTTCAAAACCAAAGTTCCCAAGGAGACCGCATTGATGTTTTTAGGTATTCATCATTTCCATTTCTTATCCCCATATTGTGGGTAAATGAGCAAGGTGTACATGCTTGCTCTGATCTGGGCATAGGGCATGGAGGAGATGGGGTGGGTGTAAACTAAACTGAAAATGCCTACAATCATTTTCCAACATTTTCTTCCACCGTGGCAAATATCTGTAGCTAGAGTATAGATTCGTTCTCCATGCTTGTGGGTTGGTTTCCGAATGTTTCATTATGAGGCTAGGTAACATCTTCAGCTGAGTTTAGGGGATGTTAGTGACAATGTTCTTCTGTTTCTAAGGGCTTCAGGTGTGGGGGTGTCAAGTGAGGGTCTTGTGATGTAAACACAAGAACACTGACAACTCCTAAACTAGGCTGAAAATGTTACCTAGCCTGGTAATGAAACGTTTAGAAACCAACTGACAAGTTCGGAGAATGAACCTTCCCCCTCATTTTCTGCTACTTTATGTGACAACAAATAGGCTGCATCAGTGGTGGGATTCACATTTTTTTACCACCGCTTCTGTGGGCGTAGCTTGGTGGGTGCGCGAAGCAGCTGAGCTTCAAAACCAGGAAATAAAGGTCAGTATATAGCCCAGGTGGGTGGGAGGGAAAAATCAGCTGCCATGGAGGGATTTCACACTGGGGACAGTTGACATATTAACAACAGATCCCACTCCCTCCCTTTCTCATCTTTTTCGCATGCATTTAGAATAGTTACAAGCATCTGGGAATCATGTGATCCACATTTGCAGCCTTCCCAGGTGGCTTCCGACAACAGGATCAAGAGAGGAAGTCATTTCAGAACAGCACCATTCACTTTGCAAATGCAGTGATTTGCTTAACATCCGGGGGAGAAGAAAGGTTGTAAAAGTCAGGCGCGACTCGCTTAACAATCGCCTGGCTTAACAGTGGAAATTCTAACATTTGTAAAATAAAGCCTGTAAAAATTGTAGCGATAAAGTTTTGGAAAGGTTAGAAAAGCAAGAATTTTGGGAGCTGGAGTCGCCTTTTACCTTGTTCTCCTGTTTTGTAGATTGGTTTGTCTGTCTGGATGAAAAGCAGATGTTTTGGTTCCTCAATTTGCACTTCTTTGCGTCTCAGGAAATGCTGGGTCAAGCCATTTCCAGTCAACTCGAGAATGGCTTTTGATGGGGGAGAAATGTTGCTCTGCCTGGGAATCTGCAGGATGAAGAGAGACAAAATCAAATGGTTTGAGAGGTATTGTTATCATAATGTTATATTGCTTTGTGTTTGCGTTATGCTGAATGCAACAACATAAGGGGGAGAGGGAGAGAGAGAGAGAGCGACTTACCTGGAAAGGAACACATTGAAATACATCTTTTTCTTTTACCGTCACTTGATTTAGGATCACATCCTGGATCTTGGATTTCAGCAAGAGGGTCAAGTTGACTGTTTCGTTCAGATTGTTTATTTGGATGCAGAAGTTCTCAGAGGTCTCCATGTAGATTATGCTGGGTGCCACCGCCAAATGTCTTGTTCAACATTTATATGAAGCCGCTGGGCGAGATCATCCGCGGTCTTGGAGTAAGGTGTCATCTATATGCAGATGACACCCAGTTATACATCTCTACTCCAGACCACCCCAACGATGCTGTGGGGGCTATGTCCAGGTGCTTGGAGGCCGTGCGGGATTGGATGGGCGGGAACAGGCTTCGGCTCAACCCATCCAAGACCGAGTGGCTGTGGTTTCCGGTGCCCCGATATAGCCAGCTGACACCTTTGCTGGCTATCGGGGGGGAAGTTTTGCCCCCTGCAGAGAGGGCTCGCAACCTGGGTGTCCTCCAGGATGTACGGCTGTCGCTTGAACATCACATCGCGGCCGTCTCCAGGGGGGCGTTTCATCAGATCCGTCGGATCTACCGGTTGCGGCCCTTCCTGGATCGGGACGCCTTGCGCACGGTCACTCAGGCCCTTGTCACCTCTCGCCTGGACTATTGTAATGCCCTCTACATGGGGCTCCCCGCGGGGAGCATCCGGAGACTCCAGCTGGTGCAAAATGCAGCCGCGCGGATGATTATGGGGGCGTCGCGTAGCGCCCATGTGACGCCACTTCTGCACGAGCTGCATTGGTTGCCGGTGGCTCTCCGGGTTCGCTTTAAGGTTCTAGTTTTGACCTTTAGGGCGACCCATGGCATGGGACCAGGTTATCTTCAGGACCGCATTCTGCTGGTGATCTCCAACAGGCCAGTGCGTTCCCACAGAGAGGGTCTGCTCCGGGTGCCGTCGGCCGCTATGTGTCGTCTGGCGGCGCCGAGGGGTAGGGCCTTCTCTGTGGGTGCCCCCGCCCTCTGGAATACTCTGCCACCGGAGCTTCGTACTGACACGGACCTGAGGGCCTTCAGGCGCGCGTTGAAGACCTGGCTCTTTGAGCAGGCCGGCCTGGGCTGAGATAATGGTTTTAATTTTGGTCTCCATGGTATTTAAATTTTAAATTGGGGTTTTAAGGTGGGGGGGTGGGACCTGTTTAGTTTTATTTATCAGCCAAATTGGTTTAATACTTTTTAAATTTTTGTATATTTGTGGGTTTTTAGATAGGTTGTACACCGTCCTGAGTCCCCTGGGAGAAGGGCGGTATATAAATTTGATTAATAAATAAATAATAAATATTGCCTTGAAAAGAGGGGCAAGGTTTCTGATTAGGAAATACACAGAGCAAACACAAGAAGGTTTCCTGAGATTTGGGCCTGTGTGGGTGGAGATAGATTTGTGTCAAAAGGTTGAATTATGGCAACTGGACCAATCTTTGTTAATCTGAAGCATTTCAGATTTCGTTGCTCATCCAAGAAACTTCATCAGTCAGAGCAAAATTAGTCAGGAAGAGTCAAAGAGTTGTTGGAATGTACCAACTTTTGCCACACTAACTTCAGGGGTTTCTCCCCTGCGGATGGGCTGCAATCTAGGGAGAAGCCCCTGGAGTTGGTGTGGCGAGAGTTGGTACCTTCCAACGACTCTCTGACTTGCTGCCTAATTTTGCTCTGACTGATGAAGTTGTCTAACTCTAACCCTTTGGCCTGGAATAGTGAGTCTTCATCAACACATATCTATAAAGCAACCTTGGCATCTTTAAGGTGTATGGATTTCATCTCCTGTGCTCACTGGGGGAATTACAGAATAACAGAATTGGAAGGGACCTTGGAGATCATCTAGTCCAACTCCCTGCTCAAGCAGGAGACCCTATACCATTTATGACAGGTGGCTTGTCCAGTCTCTTCTTGAAAGCCTCCAGCGACGAAACTCCCACAACTTCTGAAAGCAAGCTGTTCCACTGGTTGATTGCTTTCACTGTCAGGAAATTTTTCCTTATTTCCAAGTTGAATCTCTCCTTGTTCAGTTTCCATCCATTATTCCTTGTTGGCCTTCAGGTACTATGGAAAATAGATTGTCCCTCTCCTCTCTGTGACAGCTGTTCAAATATTGAAAGATTGCTATCATGCCTCTCCTGGTCCTTCTCTTCACTAGACTAGCCAGGTCTTGCAACCATTCTTCAAATGTTTTAGCCTCCAGTCCCCTAGTATCTTTCTTGTTCTTCTCTGCATTTTTTCTAGGGTCTCAATATCTTTTTTATAGTGTGGTGACCAAATCTGGAGGCAGAATTCTAGGTGTGGTCTTACTAAGGCTTTATAGAGTGGTATTAGTACTTCACATAATCTTGATTCAAACTCTCTGTTAATGCAATTTAGGATTGCATTGGCTTTTTTTTTTCCTGCCATCACACACTACTAGCTCAATATTTAGAATAGAATAACAGAGTTGGATGGGAACTTGGAGGTCTTCTAGTCCAACCCCCTGCCTAGGCAGGAAACCCTACACCACTTCAGACAAATGCTTATCCAACATATTTTTAACTTAATTGATTGTTCACTAAGACTCCAAGATCCCTTTCACAGTTACTCTATTAAGCCAGGTTTCACCTAATCTATATGTGTACTTTTGGTTTTTCCTGCCTAATTTAAGACTTTACTTTTCTCTACAATGAACTTCATTTTGTTAGATATGGCCCAGTATTCAAGTCTATTGAGATCCATCTGGCTCCTGAGTCTATCAAATAGGGTGTTGGCTATTTCTGCAAATTTAATGAAATCTATTCTTCTATTCCCTCATCTAAGTTATTTATGAAGATATTGAGGAGTACTGGCCCCAAGATGGAACCTTATGGTACCCCACTGTTTACTTCCCTCCATGTAGATGAGGTACCATTAAAGACTACATATATGCAAGCTATATACAGTGTGTGTGTATATGTGTGAGTGTATGTGTGGGTGTAATGTGTATATGTGCGTTATGTATGTGTATACTTTTTTTTGAGGGCCAGCAACAGAATTTCATTTTTAATGTGGGCCAGTGTGCTCACAAACATGAGTATGTAAGTGTGTGTGTTTTTGTGTGTGTGTGTGTACCAGTATTTCCCTGAAAATAAAACTGAATGTCAGCCTTCAAGATTTCTTCCTTTATTTCTTTTTCTCTGCTTTGCATCTTTCGGCTGCCATAAGTAACGGGAGGGGGGAAATGGGCTATGATATATTTGGGAAGCGTGCTGGAGTGTGTAGGAAACGAAACTGTATATCTAGGGGAGGGGGAGCTTTACTTAAGTTTCTATTCCTTGCTTTTCTATTCCTTGCTATGCGCAACTGCGACTCCTTATCAAACTATGCCAAGGTCAACGGACAGAGGCCTCATCACCACCTGAAGATGCCCACATGATGCTATGCATACTTCCTCATTGGAGGAGCAATATGGACTGTTGGGGGTGGGAACGTTGCCATCACTTTGTATATGTGGTTTTCGCGCTCATTTCTTCAGATTCAGAATTCTTTTGTTGCTACCACTTTGATTTCCAGTAAAAGATATCTTTACTCTAACAAAATGGAGGTTAAGTGTTTCTTTCTTGGATATTGAATGAAGCACCAGCTGACATTATTCTGAATCTGAAGAAATGAGCGCGAAAACCACATATACAAAGTGATCTGGGTCTTATATTAATTTTTGCTCCAAAAGACACATTAGGGCTTATTTTCTGGTTACAGCATATTTTCCGGAAAATGTGGTACTAAATGCATCCGTCTGGCTAATTATCTTAACTAGGACACTCCAATAGCTGGCTGGCCCCAGAAGGAGGAGAAAATTGTTACCAGGCAACCAGCTAGTATCCAGATTGGACAATATGATTTTTTGTTTTGAGAAGACTGAAAAGTTTTTCTTTTAAGGTTGTGAAAAGCCTAGGAAGATTTAGAACTGGCTATTCACCAGTTTGTACCAGGATGGTATTTCCAATAAAAATTGTTCCTTGAGGAATTGAATTGCCTCAGAGTTCTGATTTGCAATGGCTGTAATTCCTGGAACACTGACACTGTCAGTGAACAAAACGATCTAAGCATGGCAAAAAGTAATGACAGAAGAAGATAAGTCAGCCTGATCCAGGCCAAAGCAATCTCTTGCATATAAATCAGGAAGGAAAGCAAAAGGAGAAACAGTTTGAACTAGTTAGGATTAGTTCCTGGGTCAAAATGGTTAATGAAATTCTTAACACTATGAAGACAAAACTATGGTCACAAGCCACAGTCATCCCCATCTTCAAAAAGGGAGATCCCAGCCTATTTGAAAATTACAGACCAATCTCTTTATGCTGCGTCATGGAATCAATTATTAACCAATCCATTATCCTCCACTTAGAAACAAACAACCTACTCTCTAATAAACAATTTGATTTCAGGAAAAAACTACCATGTAATCTGCAACTCTTACACTGCAAAAACATATGGACTACACAACTCGATCAGGGCAAAGCAATAGACGCAATCTACATAGACTTCTGTAAAGCCTTTGATTCAGTGGTACACAACAAACTATCCTAAAACTAAAATCTTAGGATATCTCTGGACACCTGCATAACTGGATAGAAGCATTCCTGTCAAACAGACAACAAATGGTCAAAATTGGGAGCGTCCTATCAAATTCTGTACCTGTCAACAGTGGTGTCCCCCAAGGCAGAGTTCTAGGACCAACTCTTTTCATACTCTACATAAATGACCTCTGTGATCATATCAAGAGCAACTGCGTTCTCTTAGCTGATGATGTAAAGCTATTCAACACCACCAACAATACTGCTACCCTTCAAAAAGACCTTGACTATGTATCAGAATGGTCAAACAAATGGCAACTTCAAATATCAACAAATAAATGTTCTGTCCTACATTTTGGCAAAAAAAATCAGAAAATAAAATACAGGCTGAATAGTTAAGACCTTGTTGATGATCCAAACTCTGTCAAGGATCTTGGAGTACTCATCTCTAATGATCTAAGTGCTAGAGCCCACTGTAACTACATAGCCAAAAAGGCATTAAGAGTTGTTAACCTAATCTTACGTAGCTTTTTCTCTGGTAATATTACATGAATAATTAGTGTATAAAAAACATTTGCTAGATCAATACTCGAATACAGCTCATCAGTCTGGAACCCACATTATATATCTGATATTAACACAGTTGAGAAAGTCCAGAAATATTTCACAAGAAGAGTTCTCCACTCCTCTACTTGTTGCAAAATACCTTATGCCACCAGACTCGAAATTCTAGACCTAGAAAACCTAGAACTACGCCGCCTTCGGTCCGATCTAAGTATAGTATATAAAATCATACATTGCAATGTCCTATCTGTCAATGAATACTTCAGCTTCAACCATAACAACACACAATAGATACAAACTCAAGGTTAATCGCACCAAACTTGATTGCAGGAAATACGACTTCAGCAACAAAGTGGTCAATGTCTGGAATACTCTGCCTGACTCTGTGGTTTCTTCCCCAAACCCCAAAAACTTTAACCTTAGACTGTCTACTATTGACCTCACCCCTTTCCTAAGAGGTCTGTAGAGGGCATGCATAACGTGTCTACTGTCCCTGTCCTGTTTTTTATTTTTCTTATATGTATCCATGTATTGATAACTATATTTTTACTTATATCTATTATCTTATAAGCAATTGACAAAAATAAATAAATAAATAAATAAAATTATGAAGATCACAAGACAATCCAAGAACTTGGGAGAAGTCTAGCATTATTTTATGTTATTTTTACTTATTTATTTTTCACATTTCTGAGCCACCCATCTCCCTCCAACAGTATATCCTGTACATTATGCTCCAAAGTCGCATTGCATTCGATGGGGTCCCTTCTCAGTTAAATAAATAAGGTGGGTATCCCTCCACCTCCTAATGCCACCTCAGTGTCCAAAGCCAAAAAGAAAACTAATCTTACAGATGTCCCAAAGGTGCTTTTTCAAGAGGCAAAGCTGAAGAAGCTTGGATGAGAAGTAAAAAATTTTCAAAGAAAAACAGTTCAGTTGCCTTTTGAAAAAACACCTTTGGGACAACCGTGACCTGGATGGCTGAGAAGCTCCATAAATTTTACAGATATACCACCAAATATCTCTGGAGCATCACTGCTCCTTAAGTTTCCCTTTGAAAATCCTGGACTGAGAGATGCTTATTTTAAAAATAAAACAGAGCCGACTTTAAAACCTAAATCTTTCCCAGCCAAAGAAGACAGAAAGGGAAGCAAGCAACTTACAGATGGGGGGTGGTAGCAGCTACAGTGATCCTGAGAAGGACAAACAGTAGAAGGAGAAGGAAGAGGTTTCTTCCACATTGCCAGCTTTACCCCATAATATTGAAGAGAGAGGCTGGCTGGGAAGCTGAGCTGAAAAGTAGGAGCTGTTCCCTCTTCAGCTCTGGTTGCTGACTGCCTCTCTGCAAACAGTCCGTGCGGAAGAAGAAGTAAAACCCAGAAATGGGGTCAGTTCTTATTTCCCAGACCAGCAGTGGATTCTTGCCAGTGTTCCAGGATAAAAGGGCACACCGAGGGGGAGGCTGAAATAACACAATAAGTAAAATGCAGCCCTTGTCTTAAAGCAGTTCATTTAGTTAGAGTACAATAACAGAGTTAGAAGAGACTTTGGAGGTCTTCTAATCCATTGGTCGCCAACCAGTGGGCTGGGGACCACTGGTGGTCGATGAGAAAATGTTGGTGGTCCACAGAGAAATGTCACCCCCAAAGCACTCCCCAAAGCAATTAATCCAAGCTGCACAGAAACACAAGGCTGCATTGCCACATGTCCCGCAGGAACACAAGGCTTGCGTTGCTTGCATTGTGAACAACTCAAGGTAATGAGGGGAAGAGGGAAAGGGCAGAGAGGGGGAACTTGCCCCACTTGCCCCATGCACCTGGCCTGGTCACCAGGCTGCTTCTTTCTGCTTCTTTCTTCTGCTTTTGGCTGCACGCAAGGAAGGCAGCAAAAGTCTTTCTTTCTCTCCCCCAAACTTCGCCAAAAATGAGTCTTTGGGACCCTGCAAGGCATCCTGCTCCAAGAAGCTGTGCTGGCACGACAAGTCTCACAAAGACTCATTTCTGGTGGAGTTTGGGGGAGAAAAAGGAAGACTTCTGCTGCTTCTGCTGCTTTCCTTGCATGAAGCCAAAAGTCTCTCCCCCTCTCTCCCCCCCTGAGAACGGAACTGGAGATGGTGTCCTGTGATCCCTAATAAAGAATGATCGATCAGTAGAAAGGGGATGGGGAATTTTCCTGCAGGCTTTTTTTGGTATTTTCCCAGGATCTCTGGTCCGCAGGATTTAAAATTATGAGTTTGGTGGTCCCTGAGGTCTAAAAGGTTGGTGGCTCCTGCTTTGGAGAATAGGTTGACCCCCTCTCCTCTTTCTGGCAACCCCTGAGATATTGGAAGATTGCTATCATATCACCCTGAGTCCTTCTTTTCCTTAAACTAGACATACCCAATTCCAGCAATGGTTCTTTTTTTGTTTCAGCCTCCAGTTCCCTAATCATCTTGGTTGCTCTTTCTCTGCCCTCTTTCTAGAGTCTCAACATCTCAACATCAAATCTGGATGCAGTAGTCCAAATGTGGCCTTACTAAGGCATTACAACGTGGTATTAACAGTTCACACGATCTTGATTCTATCTCTCTGTTCATGCAGCCTAGGACTGTGCTGGCTTTTTTGGCAGCTGCCACACACTGCTGGCTCATATTTAAGTGACTGTCTACTAAGACTAAATTAGGCTAAACATCCATAGTTCCCTTAGCCATTCATCAAATGATTCTTGAGACTTTCAAGAAGAGATTGGACTGCCATTTGTCAGAAATGATGTAGGGTCTCCTCCTTGGGCAGGGGTCCCTACAAGGTCCCTTCTAACTTGGGCAGGGGTCCCTAGAATGTCCCTTCTAACTCTGATTATCTGTTATCTGATTTAGCCTCCAGGCCCCTTATCATCTTTGTTGCTCTTCTCTGCACACTTTGTAGGGCCTCAGCCTCTTTTTCGTATTGTGGTGTTGAAAACTCAGCACAATATTCCAAGGCTGGTCTCACTAATGCAGTATAAAGCAGTACTATCATTCCTTGTGATCTTGATACTGTCCCTCTGTTGATGCAGCCTTGGACTGCATTGACTTTTGGGGAAGCTGAAGCACACTGTTGACTCCTAACTTGTGTTCCACCTAGAACAAGGTGGAAGATCTAGGACACCCAGATCCCTCCCAAGTACTGCTTCTTCTGTACCTTTGCATCCAATTTTTCCTTCCTAAGTGCAGGACCATAGTTTTCTCACCACTGAACTCCATCTTACTGGATAGGATACAACACTTTTGAGTCTATCTCCCAAGGTGTTAGCAATTTCCCCCCGCTTGGTGTCATTTGCAAATGTGATGAGTTCCCCTTCTATCTGCTCATCTAGATCATTTATGAAGAGGTTGAAGAATATTTAAGGTACCTCCACCGATGCTTCTTTCCACACAGATGTAGGGCTACATATTGAGTGCAGTTAGTCAGCCAACCACAAATCCATCTGGTGATAGTACTGTCTACCACGTAGTGTTCTATCTTGCCAAAAGTAGGTTGTGATTTACTTTATAAAATACCTTATTGAAGTCTTTCGCTATATCCACAGCATTCCCTTTGTCCACTAATTTAATAGTCAATAAGGAATGGGTTGTGGGGTTTTTTGCATTACCTGTTTTTAATAAACCCATGCTGGCTTCAAGTAATCACCTTGTTCATTTCTAGGTGCTCACAAATCCGCCGTTTGATTATTTTTTCCAGGATTTTCCCTGGTATTGATGTCAAGTTGATTGATCAGTAGTTTCTCAAATAGTTCCCCCTCCCCTTTTAGTAGATTGGAGCCACATCAGCTCTTTCCAGTCCTTTGGGAGTTATCCCCATGCTCCAAGAGCTCTGAAAGATTTCATTTGGTGGTTCCTAGATTACACTTGCCAGCTTCTTCAGTACTCTGGGATATAAACCAGTCTGGTGAAGATTTGAACTTGTTAAAAGCAAATAAATGTTGTTTATTTCTTACTTCAGTACTCTGGGATGTAAACCGGTCTGGTGAAGATTTGAGCTTGTTGAAAGCAAATAAATGTTGTTTTTCCAATTCCTTGCCTATTTTGACTTGCATTCCTGTTCTGTCTCCCACAGTGCTGCTTTAGTTAGGTTGGACAAAAAGATTTTTTCCTTTCATGTGAAGACAGATGCAAAGAAGGAATTAAGCAGTTCTGTTTTCTTCCTGCTGCCCATCACTGTCTTGCCATCTTCTCCCATTGGTGAATCTATCATTTCCTTGACTTTCTTCTTATTCCTTAAAGACTAAAAGAAACTTGTTATTTATTTTTTATTTTTTGCATTTCTTGCACTCTGAACCTTAGCCATTCTGATTCCATCCTTGCAGATTTGGGATATTTGCTGGTATTTTATTTGATTTTATATGCCCTTCTTTCATTTTTTCATACTTGTCCTTTTTGTTTCTCAAATAGTTAGACTCTGACCCCTTCCCAAGGCAGTAATAAACGCTGCAGCATTCCTAGCTTCTGTTTAAATCTTTGTCAATCCTTCCTCCTGGATAGTCAAAGCTATCCAGCTCCATTAAGACATTTTTTATCTGATGTCCAATCATAATGTACTTTTCTGACATTTAAACCATTGTTTCATGCCTCCTAGAAAGATCCCCAAAATTGAGCAGCTAAGAGATGCATGAAGACTGCTGTCAGACCTCCACCTATTCTTCTCTATTCCAAGGTAAAGAGCGCACCCACTATCTCCAATCATTTATTGTAGATCTTTTTATCCTCCTTTCCTTTGGTTGCCCTCCTCTGGAGACACTCTGGTTTGTCTGTTTTCCTTGAGGAAATGCAGGGTCAGCCAACCAGAAAAGAACAATGATGATTCCTGACATTGAAGAAGTCACATAGTTATGCCTATCCTGGCTCTATTCCACTCAATAGTTGGAAAATGATTATGGGTTAATGTCAGCTGGTGCTCCATTCAAAATCCAAGAAAGAAATACTTAGACTCCATTATTAGAGAAAAGATATCTTTTACTGGAAATCAAGTGGTAGCAACAAAAGAATTCTGAATCTGAGAAAATGAGCGCGTAAATCACATATACAAAGTGATGGCAACATTCCCACTCTCAATAGTTCAATTCATTCCTCCAATTAAAAGTTGTGGATAGCATTTTGTGGGCATCTTCAGGTGGTGATGAGGCCTCTGTCCATTGACCTTGACATATTTTGATAAAGAGTTGCGGCTGCGCATAGCATAGAATAGAAACCTAAGCAAGACTCTCCCCCCCACTCTCAACTTATACAGTTTTGTTTTGTAACACTTCCAGCTCGCTTCCCATAACCATGGCCCTTTCCCTCCCCCCGTTACTTATGACAGGTGAAAGATGCAAAGCAAAGGAAGAAAAGCAAAGGAAGAAAATCTTGAAGGCTGACATTCGGCCCTCCTGCAAAAGAGGCGTTAGTCCTAAAAAAATAAGATCAGAAGATTATAGAACATATACATGTAACAGCAACATTATGGTTCAGGGTTTATCAGGATACTTAGTACGAAATGCCTTAACGAGCCTAGGAGCTCTAACATCTCTCTCATTTACCCATTCAGACTGGGAAGAAGGAAAATGCTTCCAAGCAACCAAATATTGGATTCGACCCCTCTTTTTCAGAGAATCCAAAATTTCTTTAACTTCAAAATGTTGTTCACCTTCAATAAGTAATGGTACGGGGGGATCTACTTGAGTCGGTCTCAAATCAGAAGTATGTTCAGGTTTTAATAAACTAATATGGAAAACAGGATGGATCCGTCAGAGGGTTTTAGGCAATTTCAATTGGACTGCCACAGGGTTCACAACTCGTTCAACTGGGAAAGGTCCAAGCTTTTTCGACTTTTGTGTGGTTTGCAAATATTTGGTTGATAAAAAGACCTTGTCACCAACTTGATATGGTTTTTGTGGATTTTTCTTTTTATCTGCAAATTTTTTATGAGCTTGATGAATATCATCTAATGTTTTGCGGGCAACTGGCCAAGTTAGCTGGAGCTGTTTTATCCATTCATCTAATGAGGGAATGTTAGGTTTCTCCTGTGGAAGCTCAGGTATGGGTACAAAGTCTTGTCCTAAAGCCACTTTAAATGGAGTAAATCCAGTGCTGCTATGTACCGAATTGTTATACGCCACCTCAGCAGTAAGTCCAATCATCCTGCTGATAATTAATATAACAAGATACTGTTCCAATACCAAATCTCTCACAAGCCCCATTGGTTTGTGGGTGGTGGTCGGAGTTTAAACCCTGGGTGGAGCCTAATAATTTCAGGAACTCCTTCCAGAAATTTGAGGTAAACTGGACGCCTCTATCTGAGATTATGCGTTCAGGAACTCCATGTAACCTATAGATATGTAGAATAAACAGTTTAGCCTACATTTTCACCGACAGGATCTTCGCACAAGGTATGAAATGTACCTGTTTGGAAAACAGATCTGTTACTACCCAAATAACTGTATTTCCTCCACTTTTAGGTAATTCCACTATAAAATCCATGGAGATTTCCTTCCATGGAGCAGTTGGTCTAGCCACATTCTGCAATAAGCCTGCTGGTTTATCAGGCGGCCGTTTGGCTGAGGCACAGATAGGACAGCTAGCATCGTAAGTTTCAATGTCCTTTTTTAATGTGGGCCACCAAAATTGCCTTTTGACCAAGTATAGGGTCTTCACAAATCCAAAATGTCCAGCAGCTTTAGAATCATGAGTTTGATGTAATATTTGGTTTCTCAGCTTTGTCGGTACATATAATTTGGCCCCCACCCAGGCCAATCCATCTCTAACTGTACAGTTATTTGAGTGAGCTAGGAACCAATCATCAAGTTTTAGAGCTTCTTTTAATTGTGCAGATAAATTGTTTGACAAATCAATTTCCTTTTTCTTCTGGGTTCTGGAAACCATTGGAGCTGCCAACTGTTTGGTTGGGATAATAGGCCGCACCACTTCTTGGCGAGCACTGTTATACTGAGGTAATCTAGACAAAGCATCTGCCATGAAGTTCTTTCCCCCAGGAATGTACTTTAATGAAAAATTAAAACCTTTAAAGTACTGTGCCCAACGAACTTGCTTGGGAGACAGTTTCCGAGGCGTTTTCAGAGCCTCCAAATTCTTATGATCTGTCCACACCTCAAAAGGATGTTTGGCCCCTTCTAGGAAATGCCTCCAGGTTAACAGAGCCCATCGAACTGCAAAAGCTTCTTTTTCCCAGATGGCCCATCTTCTCTCGGTTTCAGTTAGTTTACGGGAAGTATATGTGCATGGTTGCAGAGACCCCGTCTCATTTACTTGTAGTAACACCGCTCCGACTGCTACGTCACTCACATCAGCTTGGATTACAAAAGCAGCGTCCATGTCTGGGTGCTTGAGTACTGGTTCAGCAGCAAACAGTCGTTTCAGTTTTTCAAAAGCAGCTTGACACTCCATTGACCACTCCAGTGGTTTACTAGGCTTTGGTTTCACCTCCCCTTTGGTTTTTAGGAGATTTGTGATAGGCATTGTAATCTTCGTAAACTGCCAATTTTGGCAGTAAAAGTTTGCAAACCCCAAGTAACTTTGCAGTTGTTTCCTGGTACAGGGAAGGGCCCATTCCAAGACAGCACGAACCTTCCCCGGATCCATTTCTATGCCATCATGTGATATGCGATAGCCTAAATAGTCAATTTTTTCCTGGTGAAATTCACACTTGGACAGCTTGGCATACAATTTAGCCGCTTGAAGCTTTTCCAGGACTGACCGCACTAGTTTTACATGCTCATCACGAGTCTCTGTGTAGATAAGAATGTCATCAAGATAAACTAACACCCATTTGTATAAATGTTCCTGCAACACCTGATTTATCATTTGCATGAATACTGCAGGCGCCCCCTGTAGGCCAAATGGCAGAACGTTGAATTGGAAACAACCCATTGGACAGTTAAAAGCAGTTTTCCATTCATCCCCTTCTTTAATTCGGACTCGGTAGTATGCTTCTCTCAGGTCGAGTTTTGAAAAAAATTTCCCTTTAGCCAGGTGGGCCAACATGTGGAGGAGGGGGTACACGTTCTCCACCGAAATAGCGTTGATGTTTCGGTAGTCCACTACCAAGCATAAGGAGCCATCTTTCTTCTCCCGGAACAATACTGGAGCCTCCACTCGGGGCCTAGCAGGTTGGATGAAACCATGTTCCAAATTTTTATCAATAAATGACCGCAGCTCTTCTAGTTCGTGCGGTGTCATCGAGTACAGTTTCAGTTTTGGGAGTTTCACTCCTGGTAAAAGTTCAATACTACAATCTGTTGAGCGATGGGGGGGAGCTCGTCTGATGCCTTCTCACTGAACACCTCTTTTAAGTCCCAGTATTCCTCTGGAATTTTCTCCTCCTTCCTCAGAATCTCGGTGCCAGTGGAAGCCATCTCCGTGGGATTCTTGGGTTTCGGTTGAGATTGCCCCTCCCCTTCTGGAGGTTGGTCAGTACGTATGCATAATGATCCCCTCCTCCAATCAACGTGGGGTTTCCATTTCCAGAGCCAGGGCAAACCCAGTATTAGGGGGCGCTCCATCCCAGGAGCCACAATAAAACACAAAGTCTCTCTATACTTCCCCATCATCATCTCTACTGTTTCCATTATGAAGTGTGCAGGGCCGCCCCGGCTACCGATCCATCCAATTGGCAAAAAGCTATGGGCGTTTTTAAAGTCTTTAGCCTTAAGCCCAGCTTCTCTACCACCTCTGAGCTGATTACGCACTTTGTGCACCCAGAGTCTAACAAAGCCAACATTTCCCCTTTGGCTCCTGACGTGGGTACCCTTAATCTCACTGGAATGGTCATAGGGCCCTTGTTTGGACTTACCAGTGAGTTGTCTTCTGATTCGGATTCACTCTCTTCAGAAGAGGTTGGAGTTCCCAGCTCCTCTCCTTTCGGAGGGGCGACTTCTACAACCTCCTCCGCTTTAAGCGCCATTTCACAAGGCTTGGCTGGATTTTCTCAGATTTTCTCCCTCCTCCTGGTGCCCCCTTTGGCTCCAGCTTGGCACGGCAGTCTGCAGCCCGGTGACACTCCTTCCCACATCGGAAGCATGCAGTGGTCTTGGGTTTTGCCGCCATTCCTCCCTATTGAGGTTTTAAGGCTTCTTGAGGGCTGGTGGAAGGTGACTTCCTCAAACCAACCCCCCCCCCCCCGGCGTCTGTTTTGGGTCAGGTCAATTTCCACCTCTGTTGTCGGCATGTACCACTGCTTCAGCTCACTGGGGTCTCTTCTGGCAACACAGCGTTGATAAACATCTTCATTCAAGCCATCTTTAAAAGGTTCTATCGGGGCTCCCTGGGACCAGCCTTGAATATGGCACGCCAGCTCTCTAAATTCCTGGGTGTAATCGGCCACTGGTCTCCGCCCCTGATTTATGGTTTTCATCCTAATTCTAGCCTTGCGCTCAGCTAGAGGATCTTCAAACCTGGCATGCAATGCTGTCATGAACAGGTCATAATTCAAAAGTTGAGGGGCATTATCATTATGCAAAGTCCCATCCACTTTGCAGCAGTACCCTCCAGAGCCCTGGTCACACATCTGACTTTGGCTGCTTCCGAGGAAAATTCCTGCCCATATTCCTCCATATGGCTCCAAACTTGTGCTAAGAAAAATCCTAACTCCTGGGGAACTCCTCCATATTTTACTTCCAATGGAGGCACCTTCGGAGTTCTACACCTTCTGGCAATTACTCCCCCAGCCGGGGGGCCCTGAGCTGCTGCTGCCTTTTTCGCCGGCCCAGGTTGATTTATGGGGTGGCTGCTCTGGTTCTTCTGCCTGGGGCTACCTCCCTCTCTTCCCCCTCATACCTTTGATCAGTTTGAGCTTCTTTGACAGCTTCATGTAGAAGGTACATGGCTTATGTTAGTAAGAAATTTCTTCTTTCCTTCTCCTGCCACGTCTCTTCCCTTCCTTGCTGACAGGTAGTGGTCACTCCTGGAGGGGGCCTTTCCTCAGGATCCTTCCAACTGACTCCCAGGGACCATTTGGGCTTTGCAGCTGGGTTTTCACCAAGACTTAGTTCTGCTAAGAAATCGGCCTCCCCTGCTTCCTCCATCAACAGGGAGTCTGGTCCTCCAGTCGCTCCCAGGTCTTCTTGGTCGCTGGCTGGATTAGACATTGTTTTCAAACCCACTCAGAAGAAAGTTTGTTATTTCTCCAGGTGGGCCGGTAAATGTGAGATTCAGAATAATGTCAGCTGGTGCTCCATTTAAAATCCCAGAAAGAAATACTTAGACTCCATTAGTTAGAGAAAAGATATCTTTTACTGGAAAGAGAGATATCTAGACCCCCTCCAATCGGGTTTCAGGCCCGGGCACAGCACGGAGACGGCGTTGGTCGCGTTGGAGATGATCTCTGGAGGGCCCGGGACAGGGGTTGTTCCTCTGTCTTGGTCCTGTTAGACCTCTCAGCGGCTTTTGATACTGTCGACCACAGTATCTTATTGCGGCGGTTGGAGGGGTTGGGGGTGGGAGGTACCGTGTTGCGGTGGTTCTCCTCCTTCCTCTCTGACCGTTCGCAATTTGTGTTGACAGGGGGGCAGAGGTCGGCCCTGAGGCCCCTACTGTGTGGGGTGCCTCAGGGGTCAGTGCTCTCGCCCCTGCTGTTCAACATTTATGTGAAGCCACTGGGTGAGATCATCCGTGGCTTTGGGGTAGAGTTCCATCAGTACGCTGATGATACTCAGCTGTACATCTCTACCCCGGGCCACCCCAACGAAGCCGTTGAAGTGATGACCCGGTGCCTGGAGGCCGTGCGGAGTTGGATGGGTCATAACAGGCTTCGTCTCAACCTGACCAAAACCGAGTGGCTGTGGTTTCCTGCGCCCAGATACAGCCAGCTTGTTCCTTCGCTGGCCATGGGGGGGGAGGTTTTGACCCCCGTGGAAAGGGCGCGCAATCTGGGTGTCCTCCTGGATGTACGGCTGTCTTTAGAAGATCATATCTCAGCCGTCGCCAGGGGGGCCTTTTGTCAGATCCGTCTGATCTACCAGTTGCGGCCCTTTCTGGATCTGGGCGCACTTCGCACAGTCACCTCCGCCCTCGTCATCTCCCGCTTGGACTATTGCAATGCTCTCTACATGGGGCTCCCCTTGAAGAGTCTCCGGAAGCTGCAGTTGGTTCAGAATGCGGCCACGCGGGTGATCGTGGGAGCCCCTCGGAGCTCCCATGTAACGCCGCTTCTCCACGGGCTGCATTGGCTTCCTGTGGCCTTTCGGATTCGATTCAAGGTGGTACTGACTATATTTAAAGTGCTCCATGGCTCGGGACCTGGGTACTTACGGGACCGCCTGCTGCCATCAACAGCCTCCCGCCGCCCAGTACGCTCTCACAGGGTTGCCCTCCTTTGGGTACCGCCGCCTGATCGTTGCCGGCTGGCGGCCCCAAGGGTGCGGGCTTTCTCTGTGGGGGCCCCCTCCCTGTGGAATGATCTGCCCCCGGAGATACGGGCCATTACTGACATCCAGACCTTCTGGCGCGCAGTCAAGACCTTATTCTTCCAGCAGGCCGGCCTGGCCCAGTAAATGGTTTATGGGTTTTAATTTAATTTGGTTTTTAAATTTTTAAATTCTAATTTTTAATTTAATCCTGGAATTTTAAATTTTGTATTCTATAATTGAAGGGATTCGGCCAGATTCTTGTATTTAATTTGTTTTTAAATTGTATATATTCTATTTTTAGTAGGCTCTACACCGCCCCGAGTCCCTTTTTGGGAGAGGGGGCGGTATAGAAATTTAATTAAATAAAAAAATCGAGTGGTAGCAACAAAAGAATTCTGAATCTGAGAAAACGAGCGCATAAATCTCATATACAAAGTGATGGCAACGTTCCCACCCCCAATAGTTCAATTCACTCCTCCAATTAAAAGTTGTGGATAGCATCATGTGGGCATCTTCAGGTGGTGATGAGGCCTCTGTCCGTTGACCTTGGCATATTTTGATAAAGAGTTGCAGTTGCATATAGCATAGAATAGAAACCTAAGCAAGACTCTCCCCCCCCTCAACTTATACAGTTTCATTTCGTAACACTTCCATCTCGCTTCCCATAACCATGGCCCTTTCCCTCCCCCCATTACTTATGACAGCTGAAAGATGCAAAGCAAAGGAAGAGAAGCAAAGGAAGAAAATCTTGAAGGCCGAAAGTTTTTTCTTCAGGTTATATATAAGTAGCTCTCAGCTTATGACCACAACTGAGACCAAAATTTACATTGTTCAGTGAGACATTTGTTAAGTGAGTTTTGCCTCCATTTTATGACTTTTCTTGCCTCGGTGAGCCGCTGTAGTTGATAAGTTAGTAACCTGGTTGTTAAATGAATCTGGCTTCCCCATTGACTTTGCTCATCAGAAAGTCCCAAAAAGTGATCACATCACTCTGGGACACTGCAAACCATCAGCCAAGCACCTGAATTTTGATTGTAGGATTATGGGGAGGCTGCAAAGGTTGTAACTGAAAAATGGTCAGTGCTGTTGAAAAAAGTGGCTTACACTGATCCTCAGAGTTTTAACCATCACAGACTCTTCATGATAACATAATCAAAATTTGGACTCTTGACAACTAGCATGCATTTACAATAATTACAAGCAATGGTGGGATTCATCCGGTTCGCACCGGTTCAAGAGAATCGATTGTTAACTCTTTATAAAAGAGTTCTGTGAATCAGCTGAATAGTCAAGACTGCCTGACTGCTTACCTATCGATTCCAGTAACTCACATCTCAGACCTTCCTGCTCGTTTGTAATTAACAAAGGAAGGGTAAAGAAAAAGAAGAAATAACCACATAGCCATTTTCTCAGCAAATTCTAGCTCCTTAAAAAACTCATGCAAGAGAGTGTTTTTGTCTTCTCTCTCCCTTCAGTTAATAGCTCCAGGCAGACAGC
This sequence comes from Bungarus multicinctus, assembly GCA_023653725.1. Classification (NCBI taxonomy): domain Eukaryota; kingdom Metazoa; phylum Chordata; class Lepidosauria; order Squamata; family Elapidae; genus Bungarus; species Bungarus multicinctus. Next base: position 8,738,907 of record CM042834.1, on the reverse strand, counting down.
CAAGAACTATTTAACAGGCAAATCCTTACTTGTGATAACAAAACCATAGGAATGCAGCCAGCACAGCCATGAAATAAACTATAGAAACTTGACAGGATTAGGCCAGAGAAGGAGTTTTAAAAATTGAAATACAGAGCAGGAGTTTCTTGTCAGAATTCTTATGCCTTTTTAAATACACATTCTAATTAGCAGAATTAATTTTATTAATTTGGATTAATAGGGTTGCAATGCTGTTTCTATATTTATGGATTTTGATCCTGCATTTTCAGCATTTAAGAGTTAGCTTACAGTATTGGACTGTAAAGATATCAAATTATCTTGTAACTGTGTTGCTTATAAGTGATGGAGCACCCACAGCTTCTGAAGGGAAGCTATTCCATTGGTTGATTGGTGTCACCCTTAGGAAATTTCGCCTCAGTCCTAGGTTGCATTTCTTTTTGGTTAGTTTCCATTCATTCTCTCCCTCTCTCTCCCTCTCTCTCCCCCCCCCTCCCTCCCTCCCCCCCTATCTACTACCTACCTACCTACTTACCTATCTACCTACCTACCTACCTACCTATCAAATTCAATATCTACATGAATAGTATGTTGTCTGGGTAAAGTTAATTTTGAGAAATGAAATGTTTGTGAGAAATGAGAGGGTGGGGCTGGCATTGCAGAGAGAAAACAGCAATTCCTGAGCTCCAGGGAAAGCCGCCGAAACCACCACAGCTAAATAGTCCAATCGGACCTGAACCATCATGGAGAGACAATAAGTGAAAGGAGCACATCCTGTTGATCCCAGGAACATTGCAAAGTCCCTGATCATTCCATGAAAGCTCCTGAAGCCCGGCAGTGGAGGGAAGCGGCCATTAAAGCCGCTAGAAAACTGTGACAGCCTCAGAAGAAGATTGGAGAAGAAAGTGTGTCGGTTTGGGTGAGAATTTTCTTGTTTAGGAAAAGAAGATAGAAGAGTACCCTAAGGGGAAAGCTGGTTTAAATGAAAGAAGACAGAAAAGCAGAGAACAGCAGCAAAATAGAACACATGGCTAGCTGTTAAACTTTATTTGAATTATTTCATTTTACTCTATTTGGTTTATTTTAAGAGATTTTTTTCTTGTTTAACTGGATTGGACTTTGTAACAATAATATTTAGAAGAACTTTAACTTTTATTTTTAACCTAAAAAATCTGGACTGTTTTTCCCTTTTACTTTCACCTTTTTAAATTAAATGGATACAATATAACTAAAATATAACTAAAAGAGAAAACTAAGCAACACTTGCCATCTAGAGGTGACATAAAACTGGGAAATTTTAACAGACATCAAAGACTAAATTGCTTTGACTACAGCTGTTTAGAAAAAAAGAAGATAGAGAATGAATACTAAAAACAAGTGCTGCTCTCACAGACTTTGCAAACAGGAAGAAAGTTAAATAGGAGAAAAAAGATTATTGTGACCTTGGACAATATATATGTTTTTGACTTTGGTTTTCTGGTTTGTTGGACATTATATTGAGGCATTGGCTTAGTTTGTGACTTAAATTTTAAACTACAGCAATCTCAAATTGTTACTTTTTTTTGTTTGCTTATTTTCTTTTTTCTGCTGGTGTGCACCTTGGGCCTCTTTGCCTTTTAATATTTGAATTTGGAACACTGTTATTTTTTTCTTTATTTTATTATTAACAAGTGGATTTACAGTTGGATATTTTTATTCTTTTTTCTCTCTCTTTCTTCTTCCTTAGAAGTTGGTGGATTTGTATTTTTGAATTATTTTTCTTTTTCCTGTTTTTACATCAGATTTTTGAATACCCTTTTTATATATTTTCTTCTTTATTTTTTATTTTTATTTTTTCCCTTAAATCTTTTTTCTCCACTCTCTTTTAATGTAATTGAATTAAGATAGACAAGAACCTGAAGATTTTATTTTTGATCTTTGCGAGTGGATTATAATTAGCTTGAGATGAGAAAGACAACTGCCATTGGATCATCGATCCCCACCTCCTCATCACTGAGCCCAGCTGGTCAATAATCCAAACAACCATGTTGCAACAGGAGAGAGAGAATGAAAAAGAGGCTTCAATGCAAAGATTAAAAGTAATATTGCAAGCAATACAAGACCAATGGAAGCGTACAGAGGATAGAATTGGAAAGATGGAAGAGAAGATGGGAAGGATGAAAGACAAAATGGAAAACACACAACAAATGATGATGAAGAATGAAGAAAGAATGCAAAAGATGGAAGAAAGAGGTGAACAGACAGAGAAGAAAGTAGGAGAAATAGATAACAGACTGACAGCAGTTGAGCATGAAAAAGGGAAAGGGGTGATACCCTGGGAGATGGACAAGGCTGATTTCTATTTAAGATTTCAAAATATTGAGGAAGAAAAAGGAGAAAACCTCACAGAAATTATGACAGAAATTCTGGCAGGAGCCTTGGGGATATCTAAAGAAAAAATGATGGATGGAATGGATGAAGTATTCCAGGTATATACTAGATATGCTTTGAGGAATAAATTACCTAGAGAAGTCCACTTGAGATTTATCAAGTACACAATCAGAACAGAGATACTACGGAAAGCAAGAGATGACCCCTTGAAGTATAAGGGAAAGGAGATTAAGGTCTTAAAACAAGTACCAAGGAAAGTGAAAGATTTGAGAAGAGAATATCAATTCCTGACAAAGATTCTTATCAAGAAAGAAGTGAACTATAGATGGCTGATTTCTGAAGGTTTGATGTTCATTTGACAAGAACAAAGACATAGGTTGGATTCAGTTGGAAAAGTGGGATTATTTTATGATGAATATTTCAGAGGAAAAGAAGATGAGAGAGCAAGAGAGGAGGAACTTAAAATACGAGTGGAGACGGTTAAAGAAATGGACAAAGGAAAAAGAGAAGAAAGAGGACAAGAAGGAGCAGCAGCAGTTGGTAATGTGCAACTTATAGAACAAAGAGAACAAAGAACAACAAGAGCATTAAACCCTACATATAAAGTATAAACAATAGAAGAAGAAAAGAAATTAATCTCCATAAACATAAATGGATTGAATTTAGCTATTAAAAGGGAAAAGACATTTCATAAACTAGACAAATTAAAGATGGACATAATTTGCTTACAAGAAGTGCTTATTAAAAAAAAAACATGCACATCTAGAATTGGTAAGTTATATACATCATTGGCTCAACAAAATAAGAGAGGAGTAGTCTTATATATTAAGAATACAATTAAAGCCAAACTAATTTTTACAGATGAAGAAGGGAGAACGTTGAGGTAATTCCCCATTAGGAGAATGAGTGCACTCAGAGAAACGTAGTGAGAATGATGTTGAATAACACACACACAGCACACAGATACACTGTATAGTAAAATGTAGGTTTTACTTCCAATAAAATGGTTAAGCAAAGTCCAACAAACAATCCAAGTCATACATGGTTATATCAGTCAGTTTTCAGCCAAGGGATAATCCAATAACAAAGTCCAGTATCAAAAACAGTTCAGTAATACTCACATGAATCCAAGAATAACGACGATCAGCAACAGTCAATAGTCAATTGACTATTGACGTAATTGTAAATACAATTACGTGTATTTATGTCTGTAGCAAAACTTGCATCGGCATATGCAGTTAGACTTAGTTCATCCTTAGGCTCTAAATACAATGCATAATGCATTGTTTGTTTTAGATATCTTAACACACACTTAGCAGCTTGCCAGTGCCTTTCAGTTGTCTCAACATTAAAGCTTGCTAATTGGTTAACACTGTATGCTATATCTGGCCTTGATCAATTACTGAGATAAGATAAACTACCAATCAATGTTCTTATCAAAAACAGGACTTTGAACATCACTATGGCTAAACTCCTGGTTCATTGGTGTTTTAGCCAGTTTACAAAGTTCCATTTTAAAAAATTTTAGTGACTGGTTGATTTTATCTGCCTGTGAGATTTTGTAGCCTCCCCTAGTTTTATCTATTTTTAATCCAAGATATTGTTTAATTTCTCCTAACTGTTTTATCTTAAATTTCTGTTCTAACAGTGAAATTATTTTAGTAGCTTCTTGTTCAGTTTTGGTGATTAATGCTATGTCATCAGTAAACAATAGCAACAATGAAACTATACCATCACTTTCCTTTTTAAACAAACATGGATCAGCCATGCCAGCTACAAAGCCTATCTTTGTTAATTCCTTAACTATACACTGGTTCCACTCATATCCTGATTGCTTCAAGCCATAAAGACTCTTTTTCAATTTCCAGCAATCAGTTGTATTATCATTTTTTATACCTAAAGGTTTCATTAAATATATAGTGTGTTACAATGGTGCATGCAGATATGCCGTCTCTACATCTTAATGATTTACAATGTATTCCTCCTTAGCTGCCCACACTAATGCTGCTCGTAATGTAGTAGCCTTCAGACTAGATGCAAACACCTCATAGTCGTTTGCTGTCTGATTGAATCCTTGTGCTACTAACCTGGCTTTATGGGTAACAGTCCCATCTACACCTGTCTTTAGCTTATGAATCCATTTACATCCTATGGCATCCTATTACATCCTATTTACCTAGTGGTAACCTGACATTTTCGTGTACCTCCAGTCTTTGTAAGGATTTCAGTTCCTTATCCATTGCTTCCTGCCAAGCAGCCTGATCCTTAGCAGGATACAGTTTCAGTTCATTATAGTTATTTGGAACTGTATTCACTTGGCATACAACACTAGCCTGATATCTATCAGGTAGTCATGTTACTCGGGTTGAACGTCTTGGTAATACAGGGCTTACTGGTGGACTCACCTGTTCCACCTGCTCCTGTTCTTCTATCTCATCCTGTGCTTGTTCTTCTACTTCCTCCTGTTCTTCCTCTTTAATGGCTATTGATGGTTTAATTATCTCATCATTAGGGATTATTTTGGTTGCAATGATAACATCATTGCTGGATTCTTGTTCCGGTTTATTCCACCCAACCTGTTCAAGAAATTTTGCACTAGCGCAACAATAAACATGAGCTGTGCCTGGATCCCAGAATCTAAACGATCTATGGTTGGCCTCGTAACCTACAAAAAATAATTTCCTAGCTCTATGTTGCCCTTTCAGTCTTACTTGTGAGGGAATATGCACCCATGCTGGTGCTCCAAATGTGTGTAGATAACTTAAATTTGGTTTTCTGCCATGCCAATGAGTGAATGGCAATTCTCCAGTTGTTGTGTTAACTACATTGTTTAACACATGATTGCTACACATTATGGCCTCATCCCATAGTGTTTCAGGCAAACCTGAATCAGATAACATAGTGCGAGCCATGGCCTGTAACATTTGCCCTCTTCGTTCTACAAATGAGTTATGTTGTGGCCTGTAAGGTGCAGAATGCTTATGCTCAACAGCAGCCAATTTTAACATAGTTTGGAATCTATTGTTAATAAACTCAGTCCCATTATCAGTAACCAAAGTAATTACTCTACATCTCATCATTCTTTCTGCAAACCTTAGCCAGTTAAAGAAATGTTGAAATGTTTCTGTTTTGTTTTTCATGAGATAGCAGAAACCGTACTGTGAGTAATGGTCCATTATATTCAAAACATAGCAGGCACCTCCCAAACTGGGTTTCTTAGGACCAATTATATCAGCAAACACAACCTCTAAAGGTTCTTTGGTCTTAAACCCATTCATTCTGTTTGCTGGAGTAACCTTGCTTTTCTCCTGGTTACAGGCATTACAGTTTAAGTACTTACTACAGAGTTTTAATTTTACTTCCTCTGACAATTTAAGAGTTTGTTTCAACATTTTGAAATTAATGTGCCCCAGACGTCTATGCAGTAAATGTATACATTCATCATGTGGCTTAACATTGTTATAAACCAAGTTAGCCATCTTCAACTGGTCATTATGTATCACATATAAATCATTCTCTAAAGTAGCAGTAACACTTTTACCCTCTTTCTCTATTATACAGTTATCTCCCCTAAAGGTTACTACAAAACCAATATTAACTAAAGCCCTTACTGGTAACAAATTAAATTTCAGTTTAGGTACATATAACATAGATAAATGCTCATTTACACATGAACAATATGCAGTACCTTCACCAGATGTTTTCATCTTCCATCCATTTGCCAATGATACATGTTGCTTACTCATAGACATCGTTACAAACCTCTCTCTATTTTTAGTAATGCACTGTGATGCTCCACTATCAACTACCCACAAATCATGGTTTACAGTTGAATTGCTAGACATAGCTAAACTAACATTCTTCTTCTGGTAATTACCAGTATTCTGTCGGTTTACAGAATCTAGCTATATGTCCCCTAGCTCCACAAGAAAAACATTTCCTAACAGTATAGGCAGTTGAACACAAATCCTCTTCTTGTGGTTGATTCTTTCTCAGTTGGTCCCTATCCAGCCATCTTCTTGCCTCTTCTAACAACCTTCTGGTTATGTCAGTCAATGTCAGTTCATCTCTGGTCAGGACTTCCAGTGAAGATACATAATCATCATAACTTTCATCCAATAAGGAAATAATGATGTAAACCTGATGCAGCTCTGAAAAAATCAGTTCCTTTTCATGTAGCTCTTCAAAAGTTCTTTTCATGAAGTTCAAATGAGCTACCATATCTCCACCTTTCAGAAGAGGTGCTTTAAACAGTTTACGTATAAGATGTATGTGTGCACTTACACTGTCATGAACATAAATCCTCTTCAAATTCTCCCAATACTTAGCAGCAGACTCTTCTCCATGAATATGGACTAGCTGCTGGTCACTCAGTGTTAGTCCAATTATACAAAGAGCTCATTCGTTGTTTCATTTAAAGTCAGCTAGCTTTTTGGCGTCGTCTTCATCATCTGGATCCCAAGCATTTACATCCAGTGGATCTTGAACTGTAGCCCATAACCCTTCCCTACGCAGAGGTAGACTGCACTTCATGGACCAGGAAACATAGTTTGTTCCATCCAACCGGGTTATCAGTGATAGACTTGTTGATGGGTCTTGTGCCATCTTTACCAGGACAGTAACCCACAATTAAACAGTAAACAGCTGTCTGTATACGGTACTGTGTATTCACACTAACTCTCAGTTATTTATTTATTTATTTTATTTATTTATTTATTAATTACATTTATATACCGCCCTTCTCCCTAGGGACTCAGGGCGGTGAACAGCTCATCTAAAAACCCCACAGAAAATACAAAAGTTAAAAAGTAATTAAATTTAAAATCAGCTGCGTAATAAGACTAAATCCCCCCCCCACCCTTAAAACCCAATTTAAATTTAAAAATGGAGATCAAATTTAAAATCATCATCTCAGCCCAGGCCGGCCTGCTCAAAGAGCCAGGTCTTTAACGGTTATCTGAGCCTGGTATGGCCTGCGCCCATAACCAGTGTTTATTTATTTATTTATTAGTTTTCTATACCGCCCCTCTCCCTGCAGGGACTCGGGGCGGTGTACAGCCAAAGTTAAAACACAGTGCAAATAAAATATTTTAAAAACAATTAAAAAGATTAAATAAGGTGGCTAAAGATAAAAACTCAATCAAGAATATAAAAGACTAAAACCAATTTAAACCAATTTAAACCCTATAAAACCCTAGGCCAGACCAGCTTGATGAAATAGGTATGTTTTCAACGCGCGCCGGAAGGCCAAAAGGTCAGGGATGGTCCTCCTCTCTGGGGGCAATTCGTTCCAGAGGGAAGGTGCTCCCAAGGAGAAGGCCCGCACTTCGGGGTCGCCAGCCATTCAGCCGGCGGCACCCCGAGGAGGCCCGCCCTATGGGAGCACACTGGGTGACGGGAGATCGATGACGGCAGTAGGCAGTCCCATAAGTACCCAGGTCCCAAGCCATGGAGCGCTTTAAAGATGGTCACTAACACCTTGAAAGTGTTGAGGTATTCCCCATTAGGAGAATGAGTGCATTCAGGGAAACGTAGTGAGAGGGGTGAGGAATAACACACAACCAGCATACAGATACACTGAATAGTAAAATTTAGGTTTTACTTCCAGTAAACTGTTAAGCAAAGTCTGTGCTGTCCCAGCCAGTCTATGGGAATTGGTTAGTTACTTAGGAATTGTGAGCTGTCCCTTTAAGGGAATGCATCATGGTAAATGTAGTTAAAGGTATCCTGGGAAATGTAGTTCATGTCACATGGCCAAATCTGTAATCTTGATTAGTCACTGAATTGACCCTTGGTGGGTTGGGGGAGGTTTCCTCCATTCTTGCCTGGATTCATGGACTGATAATCAGCTTACCACTACGTGATAGGTTAGGAAAATAACCATCTTTTACCTGCAATGCTGATATACAAAGGATTGGTCATTATAGAAGAGCTTCATCACAAATGTGAGTTATGAAGATACCTGATGTATCAATAAATATACTTTGTTATGGATTTTTTTGGAATTATCTATCTGTGTCAAAACGAAAACATTCAGTTTTATAAATTAGAGGAAATGGATCGTGTTTTTCTGTTGCCAGCATACTTTATTTACAAAATAACTAAGGAACAAAAGAAACAGCAATACCATTCTAAGCAAGCAAAAGAAGCTATAATGAAAGATGAAGTGGAAGTAAAACTCCTCCCTTGCACACATGCGCAGTAAAACAGAACTTCACAAGACACTCATATCTTGTTACTATGGAGACTTGATAACCAGTCCAGCTCATTTTGTAAACTATCTGTGGAAGCTCCTTGGACAAACCCAAAACAAACGCAGTGACACCCCCTTCTTTGTCTGATGAGCTGACATCAGGTAAGGCACATCTTCTCACGCAGATATTCATGCTGAACAGCTGGAAGTGGTCTGTTGATGTAACCTAAAAACTTCAATATAAAATATTTCTGCAAAGTGTTAGCAAAACTATCATTCTTATTTGAACCAATATAAACAATACCATTAACATAAAAAATTATCCCATATGCATTCCCAGATCCTTTTGTGAACACGCATTCATCAGTTTCGGATTTAATAAAACCCATTAAATTTAGTTTGTCAGTAAGACATAAATACTACATTAAACCAGACTGTTTCAAACCATAAAGATTTTTGTTTAAGAGCCAGGTATCCCCTCCTTGCTTCCGGAACCCTGGAGAACCTTTTTTTCATCCAGTAGGAATTGCAGGCGTACACACCTTGAGTTGCTTTAGATTGTCCATTTCAGCCTGCATTTCCTTATGCCAAGGTAAAATTGCTTTTGTCAATTGCCATGAAAATAGCTGTGGAGGGATCCCCTTCTTGACCCTCTCGGAACATCTTGGAACAATGGTCCAAACTTCTTCCATTTCGTCCTCATCTTCTTCCTTGTCGCTAGCCTCAGCACCGACGGCATGTGAAGACGGAACCTCTGGTTGAAAAGAACTAGTCGATGGAACATCCGCCTGATAATCTCAATCATCAGACTGCATAATATCATCTCTAGGAAAATAAACTCCAGGATCATTGGAGTGAATTCTGGACCAGTCAGCATCTTCTTCAAAAGTAAAGGATTGAGAAACCACAATTACGTTTCTGGAATCAACAAACTTGCTGCATCTGGAATTGTCATCAATCCCCATGAATCTCAGTCTTTTTGCTGCTGGACCTCCTTTCCTTCTTTGAGCTAATGGAATATTCACCATAGCGTAGGAACCAAAAATATGGATATTTCTCAAGTCAGGTTTATATCCATATAACATGAAGAAAGGTGTCTGGTTTATTACACTGCTCCAGATACGATTAATGATATAGTTTGCATATTTAATTGCTTCACCCCAGTATGGGAAACTCAGATTAGCGTCTTCTAGAAGACAACACATCATTGTTTGCAAGACTCCATTTCTGTGTTCTGCCACTCCATTTTCTGCAGGAACATAAGGCGCTGAGGTCTGGTGCAGAATTCCATTCTTATGCATCCAGTCCTGAAAATGCTTGGACATGAATTCAGCACCACGATCACTTTGAATTCTAGCAATGTGAACACCATGTTTTTATTTATTTATTTATTAAATTTTTATACCACCCCCTCTCCCAAAAAGGGACTCGGGGCGGTGTACAGCCTACTAAAAATAGAATATATACAATTTAAAAACAAATTAAATACAGAAACTGGCCGAATCCCTTCAATTATAGAATACAAAATTTAAAATTCCGAGATTAAATTAATTAAAATTTAAAATTTAAAAACCAAGTTAAATTAAAACCCATAAACCATTTACTGGGCCAGGCCGGCCTGCTGGAAGAATAAGGTCTTGACTGCGCGCCAGAAGGTCTGGATGTCAGTAATGGCCCGTATCTCCGGGGGCTGATCATTCCACAGGGATGGGGCCCCCACAGAGAAAGCCCGCACCCTTGGGGCCGCCAGCCGGCAACGATCAGGCGGCGGTACCCCAAGGAGGGCAACCCTGTGGGAGCGTACTGGGCGGCGGGAAGTTGACGATGGCAGAAGGCGGTCCCGTAAGTACCCAGGTCCCGAGCCATGGAGCACTTTAAATAACATCAGTACCACCTTGAATCGAATCCGGAAGGCCACAGGAAGCCAGTGCAGCCTGCGGAGAAGCGGTGTAACGTGGGAGCTCCGAGGGGCACCCACAATCACCCGCGCGGCTGCATTCTGGACTAATTGCAACCTCCGGAGACTCTTCAAGGGGAGCCCCATGTAGAGAGCATTGCAATAATCCAGGCGGGAGATAACGAGGGCGGAGGTGACTGTGCGAAGTGCGCCCAGATCCAGAAAGGGCCGCAACTGGTGGATCAGACGAATCTGATAAAAAGCCCCCCTGGCGATGGCTGCGATGTGCTCTTCTAATGACAGCCGTACATCCAGGAGGACACCCAGATTGCGCGCCCTTTCCACGGGGGTCAAAACCTCTCCCCCCACGGCCAGCGAAGGAACAAGCTGGCTGTATCTGGGCGCAGGAAACCACAGCCACTCGGTTTTGGTCGGGTTGAGACGAAGCCTGTTACGACCCATCCAACTCCGTACGGCCTCCAGGCACTGGGACATCACTTCGACGGCTTCGTTGGGGTGGCCCGGGGTGGAGATGTACAGCTGAGTATCATCAGCGTACTGATGGAACTCCACCCCGAAGCCACGGATGATCTCACCCAGCGGCTTCACATAAATGTTGAACAGCAGGGGCAAGAGCACCGACCCCTGAGGGACCCCACACAGTAGGGGCCTCGGGGTCGACCTCTGCCCCCCTGTCAACACGAATTGCGAACGGTCGGAGAGGAAGGAGGTGAACCACCGCAACACGGTGCCCCCCACTCCCAACCCCTCCAACTGCCGCAATAAGATACTGTGGTCAACAGTATCAAAAGCCGCTGAGAGGTCTAACAGGACCAGGACAGAGGAACAACCCCTGTCCCGAGCCCTCCAGAGATCATCAACCAACGCGACCAACGCCGTCTCTGTGCTGTGCCCGGGCCTGAAATCCGATTGGAGGGGGTCAAGATAACTCGCTTCATCCAGGTACTGCGGGAGCTGACGTGCCACCACACTCTCAACAACCTTCGCAACAAAGCGAAGGTTGGAGACAGGACGATAATTAGATAACAATGCTGGGTCCAGGGACAGTTTCTTGAGGAGGGGCTGCACCACCGCCTCTTTCAAGGCGGCAGGTAGCAGCCCCTCTCTCAAGGAAGCGTTTATAATGCCCTGGAACTAGCCTCGTGTCACCTCCCGAGTGGCTAAAACCAGCCAGGAGGGACACGGGTCCAACAAACAGGTGGTGGCATTAAGCCCCCCCAGTATCCTGTCCACGTCCTCCAACGTAACATGTTGAATGTTGACACAAGTTGCAAAATCTTTAAAGATCTGAAAAGTCTCAGATTTTTCCTTCATAGGAAACACAAATCCATATCTAGAATAATTGTCAATAATTGTTAAGAAATATTTTCTACCACCAAGTGTTGGTGCAAATGGACCTACTATGTCAGTATGTACCAAATCAACAATGCGTGTTGACAGGCGTGTAGCGTGTTTTGGAATGGCTGCTGCCTTGGACTTGGCTTTCTTGCAGACAGCACAATCCAAAAACACCTTATACCCCTTCAGATCCAAACCTTTTACGAATTCTGGCATCTTGCTAAGAACACGAAAACTGGCGTGCCCCAATCTTTTATGCCACTTATGGATACACCTGGAATGCAAAAGTTTACCTTTTAGTGAATTTTCAACATTCATATTAGTAACCTTAGGCTTGCTTTGTGCAACCTGTTTCTTACTTTTGTTGGTTCTAGGAACCTTTGGGATAGCAACAGGATCTCTCTCTGGAACATCTCTCTCTGGGCCTGTGCTCCCTCTTATTGGTACAGGTATACTTGCCTGTGCTTGCGAAGTAGACTTCGGCTTTAGGTAATAAACACCACCAATTAATATGGTTTCAGCAACAATATTACCTTCTTTCACCACATAACTTGCTTTTTCAAAATGGTGAACCTGGTACTTACTGACAAACTAAATTTAATGGGTTTTATTAAATCCGAAACTGATGAATGCGTGTTCACAAAAAGATCTGGGAATGCATATTTGTGACAAATCCACCTTTGTGCATGAGACAGGACCGAAAAGTAAAAGATGCTCCTAATCCATCAGAATAAATTTAATAATTTTGAATTTTTGATAAAGCAATGTGATATTGAAGCCAGGAGTGAATGTGCAATGTTGATCTGATCCTGCATATCTCTCATCTCTGTCTCTCTGTGAGCATCAAAACTCTTTACATGCTGTGGATGTTGGGAGGGGCTGGAGTTTCCCACATGCTACAAACAAAGAGGCCTTTCTACCCAACCACCCACCCCACCTCTCTGCTCAATTTGTTTTCCTACTATCTCAGAGACTTTATTTGCATAACAAGGAGAATTAGAAAGTTTCCAGTTCTCCAAAGATAATCAAACCTCAGTTGAGAAAGTTTCAGAAATCTAGCAAGTATTGATAAAGGAAAGGCTTCTCATTTCTTCTGCTTTCGGCTGCCAATAAAGAGGCCAGGGTAATCAACATTCCTCTGTCTCCAAAGCAACGGAGCACATTTCCTCCCCCCAAATCACAAAGACTGATTCTAGCCAGCCATTCCAACCAGAAGCTTCAACAGGAAGTCAGTCATTAAAATACCTCATTACCATAGAAACGGGCTGCCATCAGAGAGAAGCCTTTTACAAATGTTAATTTCTCTGCCTCCCTGTTCAACTTTCAAAAAGCCCGTTTGGCTGCTAGGAGGAATCCCTCCCCCTCTTTCTCTATCCACCCACAGAGGATCAGGAATCTGTCTGGATTACAAAAGGGAATTTTAGCAGGACTCTGTAAGATTTTCTGAATCTTAAAGCAGCCCACAGCAACATTTGGTACTAAAAAAAAATCTCCCTGACTTTCCAATACGTGTTTGCATTGATAAACCCCTTTGAAACTATTGGGAACAATTAATCAATTTAATTAAAATGTTCCAAGATTACCTGCAACCTACCAGACCCAAGTAAAGCAGCCTAACCCCATCTGGTGGTCAAGAAGAAATTTACAGCGAAGTCATTTTTTTTCTTCTTTTCAAGAGTGGGCAACCAGTACACTCATGCTGAGAGACGAATATTGAGAAGTGTCCAACAAGATGCATATCTGTCAGAATACGAATGCCTGAGTGAAGGGAAGCCCATACCACAATCCAGTCCACTTCTAAGACTGAACCCTTACCTCAACGAACAGGAGGTACTGCGAGTAGGAGGTCACCTACACAAAATTGAAATAGACTCACCAAACAAGCACCCCATCATACTTCCGGCTAACCAACATGTAACGAGACTGTTAGTACAACACTACCACGAATTAATCCATCATCAAGGCCGCCGCTTCACAGAAGGTGCGTTCAGAGCGAGTGGTCTTTGGAACGTAGGAGCCAAACAACGTATCACATCTGTTCTGTGGTCTTGCTTCCATTGTCGTAAGCAACGAGGTCAAACTCTACACCAGATAGAGGCTGACCTACCACCCGAGCGCCTGAGTTCCGAACCACAGTTCACCAACATAGGCCTTGATGTTTTTGGCCCTTGGTCTGTGTCTGCCCAATGGACAGGGGCAGTCAAACTAATAGCAAATGATGGGCAGTACTATTTACACGCCTCAGCATTCGAGTGGTCCATATCAAAGTCATCGAATCTATGGACGCCTCTTGCTTAATCAATGCCCTGAGAAGGTTTCAAGCCCACAGAGGCCCAGTCAAAGTATTCAGATTTGACTGTGGAACAAACTTTGTAAGCGCTTGTAAAGAACTACAAATAGAAGACGGCATTCACCCTGACTCGCCACTCGACGGCTACCTTAAAGCCAACAAATGCACATGGATATTTAATCCTCCTCATGCATCTCACATGGAAGGAGCGTGGGAACACATGATTGGAATAGCTCGTCGGATCCTTGATTCGATGTTAGCAAAAGCACCTAAACTGACACACGAGACTTTATCTACCCTTATGGCAGAGGTCACAGCAACCATCAATGGTCAACCTTTAATTCCAGTCTCTTCAGATCCTGAGAATCCAACCATTCTCACTCCAGCTGCCTTGCTAACTCAAAAGACGGGTGATTGGCCCGTGCCCTTAGGGAACTTTGATTCTAAGGACTTGTACAAACAACAATGGAGACAAGTTCAACAGCTTGCCAACACCTTTTGGAACTGTTGGAAGCAAGAGTATCTGTCTACCTTATAAGATCGTCGTAAATGGCAGACCAAAGAACCGAACCTCGAAGAGGGAGACCTTGTCTTGCTGAAAGACAAGGATGTGCATCGCAACATGTGGCCTATGGGACTTGCCCAGTTCTGAGGGACTAGTCTGCAAAGTCAAGGTGCTAATAGTGAGGTCGTTAGACTCACTGTGACCAGCAGACTTTCACCAAGAAGTTCTACACCAGACCGGTCACCGACCTTGTGCTGCTGCGGAGAAAGGCCGAACTTGAAGATTGAACTTCAAGCTTTGCATGTTTTGCTTCGTTTAATGCCTTATTAATGTTTATCTTTTTCTTAGTTATATAGCTAACTGTTTACCTTAGTTATATAGTTATATGCCATTCAGTTAGTATTACTGTTTACTGCTTATCTTAGTTTATAGTTAATTTTTTCTTCTCTTCCTTTAATAGTAGAATTTACAATTCCAGACGGGGAGTGTGCTGTCCCAGCCAGTCTAAGGGAATTGGTTAGTTACTTAGGAATTGTGAGCTGTCCCCTTAAGGGAATGCATCATGGTAAATGTAGTTAAAGGTATCCTGAGAAATGTAGTTTATGTCACATGGCCACATCTGTAATCTTGATTGGTTACTGAATTGACCCTTGGTGGGTTGGGGGAAGTTTCCTCCATTCTTGCCTGGACCCATGGACTGATAAGCAGCTTACCGCTACGTGATGGGTTAGGAAAATAACCATCTTTTACCTGCAATGCTGATATACAAAGGATTGGTCATCATAAAAGAGCTTTGTCATAAATGTGAGTTATGAAGATACCTGATGTACCAATAAATGTACTTTGTTATGGATGTTTTGTGGAATTATCTATCTGCATTTGCACAACCACAAATCCACCTCTGTGCATGAGACAGGACAGAAAAAAGTCCAACAAACAGTCCAAGTCATACACGGTTAAAGCAGTCAGTATTCAATCCAGGGATAATCCAAAAACAAAGTCCAGTATCATAAACAGTTCAGACTCACATCAATTCCAGGCAGAATTGATGATCAAGCAACAGTCAATAGGGAAAAATGCAGGAACCAAAAACGGTGAACATCAGAACATCGACCAACTAGCAACTATCAACAACAGGACTAAACAACCCAGGTTTCTGGCTCTATCTTAGGGCTGTTTGAGGAACCACACTCAATTATAATTTTAGCATTTCCTTAAAGAGACAGTATTAAATGTCTATCCTGGTTTATGTATTTCCAACCTAACTGTTAGGTGACTATCATTTCTAACACCTTCCAACTGTGTTAATCTAATCAACAAAACAATTAATTACATTCCAAAAACTCCCTGTTTTTTCACAAGAGCCACTGTTTCCTTGGCCAAAATGCAAATTCTGAGGTAAATCTGTTAATTCCCCCCCCTAACTGGCAGGCTTCCCTGGTTATGTTGACAGGTTGACCATCTGTTTTACTGGAACTGCATGTCAAATTTAATCCTCCCTTCTCCACAAACTGTCAATAGACTTGAGGATGAACATTGCTATTATCACTGACACTTGATGAGATGGAGCCCATGGTTATAATGTATTAGTAGGAGGATATAATTTGTTCAAATGAAACAGACCCAACAAAAGAGTAGCAATAGTTGTATGCATGCATAGTATGTAAATATGTATGTAAAAAATCACTATAGGTAGTCCTCGACTTACAACAAATCATTTAGTGACTGTTCAAAGTTACAACGGCACTGAAAAAAATGACAACATTTTTCACAGCTTTGACCTTTGTAGCATCCCCAAGACCGTGTGATCAAAATTCAGATGCTTGGCAACTGGTTCATACTTATAAAAGTTGCTGTGTCCCAAGGTCATGTCATCAATTTTTGCAACCTTTTGACAATCAAAATGAATAGGGAAACTAGATTCACTTAACAACCGTGTTACTAACCTATCAGTCGCAATGATTCACTTAACAGCAATGGCAAGAAATGTTGTAAAATAGGGCAAAACTCACTTAACAACTATCTCACAACAACAGAAATTTTGGGCTCAGTTGTGATAAGTTGAGGACTACCTGTATAGCTGCACAGAAATATGTAGTATGTATGTTTGTATGTATGTATGTATGTATGTATGTATGTATGTATGTATGTAAAGAATTACTACAGCTACATAGAAATGCATGATATCAGCAATGAAAGCCTTCTTCAAAGTATTTGGGTCAATATTGAGAGAAAAAGAAATGTCACTGGTATAGGTGCATACTATAGACCACTCAACCAAGCAGAGGCTTTTTGCTAATCGATTAGCTGAGATGTGCAGGAAATACCAGTGCAATAATAGGGATTCATCCGGTTCAGGCTGGTTTGGGTGAACTGGATGTTAATTTTACATCCAGTTCAGCAAACTGGTAGTTCCAACAGCCTCGCCCTTTCCCTCCCCTCCCAGGAGTCCCCACACACCCTGTTCTGGCTCCCAGGTAAATGCAGTGAGGCCTCCTGGAAGCAAAAATGAGGCATGGGGCATGTGGCGTGGCTCCCTGTGCCCTGTTTTGGGCCTCTTAGGGGTGAAAATGGGGTGCGGGAGGGTGCAGTATGCCACCCTGCGCCCCCCTTTTGCTCTCCTGAGGCTGCAGGAAGGCTTAGTAGGCCCAAAACGGGGTGCAGGGAGGTGCGGTGAAAGAAAGTAAGAAAGAAACAGAAAGAAAGAGGGAGGGATGGGGGAAAGAAAGGGAGGGAAGGGAGAAAGAAAGGAAGGAAGGAAAGAAAGAAAGAAAGAAGGAAGGAAAGAAAGAAAGAAAGAAGGAAGGAAGGAAGGAAAGAAAGAAAGAAAGAAAGAAAGAAAGAAAGAAAGAAAGAAAGAAAGAAAGAAAGAAAGAAAGAAAGAAAGAAAGAGGGGGGGAAGGAAGGGAGAAAGAAAGGAAGGAAGGAAGGAAGGGAAAGAGGGAGTAGATTTCTTCTATAAAACATGTTAAACAAAAACATTAGTTTAAAAAGGACACTTATTTATACAAGTCCCAAATGATTGATAATAGGTATTTAAATGCTAGGAGGTGAGATGATTTTGATTATTATGCTATACTGGAACCACCTGTCTGAAATGCAGTGGAAAATGGTTATTCTTAAAGACAAAATTCATTTTTAAACAAACAACCTCAGCTGAAAAGTGGGTTAATGCCTCTATCTTAAGGAAGGCAGGGAATAGCTGTAGATTGCCCACTCCTGTGAGGTACAGTTGGCACCTACTTTGTGCTCTTTCCGTTACAGCAAAAATATTTTTATTCTCCAAGACCTTTTAATATACAGTATAAATATGTTAATATTTTAACTTTTCCACTTCAATGGAACTTTTATATTAATGTAATTTTAGCCATTCTGTTTTTAATTTTTATATGTTGCATATTTGTTGCACAAAATACAATCTTTTTAAATAACTTTTTAAAAACGTTATTCCAGTGATATAACCATATTACTGCCCTCAGAGTTATATAGGTAGTCCTCAACCTACAACAACAATTGAGCCCAAAATTTTGGGACTTCCTGTTTGAGTTTCTTCGGAGACAGTCAGAAATCCACGATCGTGCATGGTTTCTGTCTGTGCTGGCCGCTGGAGTACCCCGAGCCAGCTGGTTTCGGGGCTAAGCCATCCCATAGAGGTGGTGAAGAAGGGGGAGACTGTCAGCAGGTTCAAGGAGAGCCGCATCTCCCCTCCCCAGCTGATCTTTACTCCCTTTCCCGAAGACGGTTGTAGCGGTGGCTAGAAATGGCCACCACAAAGAAGAGCTCAATTGGAAAAGAAAGTGCAGGAGGAAGATAAGAAGAGAAAGTTTTGGCTGACTGGGTTGAATTGAAAAGCAAGAACGTAAGATACCCTGGAATTTTAACTATAAAAAATTAACTTGTTCCCAAGGAAGATTCGGAAGCAGCGAAGGAGAGATGAAAGGGAAATGATTTGGGTTTTTTTTCTCCCTCCTTTCCTTATACTGACAGTTAAGAGAAAGTGAAAAAAAATCGGCTTTGACATAAAATGGAAATAAAATGTCAAAGGGATTAACGATAAATATTCTTGGATACTTAAATATTTAAAAGAAGGAAAAGGAGAGAAAAAGCAAGAATAAGGCGGGATCTGGAAAATGGAGGAGACTGTCTGGAATTAAAAAGAACTCACAGTGAAACTTAACAAGATTCCTAAAAGATACATTCTAACTGAAACTTTGCAACAAAATAATAGAGCCCTCAGGAAGAGAAAGTAAAAAAAGAAGCAAGAAGAAACAGCTTTGGATTATTTGGACTATTTGGTGATTTTTGGATTTTTGGCTATTGGATTTAAATGATTGAAGTTAATCGGGTGGTTGTTTAAAAGTGTTTAAAATGGTAACACTCTGGGAAGTACTGAAAATGGAACTTAAAAATACAAAGAAGATGCATTAGAAAGAAGGCGTTCTTTTGGCTTCGTATTTCAATTTTTAGAAACGGAGATCCTGAACTATGAGAAACAACAAGAAATACTTGTGGAGCAAGAAGATCGGGACAAAGAAAAAGCCATCTTTAATGATCAAGTAACCTTGTGTGAGGGAAAAAAGGGAAAGTTGGGAAAAAGAGTGGAAAGTTTAGGACTTAAAAAACAACCAAAAAAAAGAATAGTTTGAAAAATAATTACAATACTAAGCAACAGAAGAGAGGATTACAGAAGAGAGAATTAGAAGTAGAGAGACATGGTGGCAAAAAAGAGGGAGAAGATGAGGGGGAAGAAGGAAAGGGAAAGAAGCTATAAAAGACAGAAACAGGATATAGAGAAACAGGGAAAAGGCATAAGAATTGGAATAACAAGCCTATTTAGAGATAATGGGTGAAAATTTAATTGAAAAAAGGACCCTGCAAAGGTATATATAGTAGTACTGTTATGTTAGCAATAGAAATAAATTTTTAAAAAATATGAGATAATGTGTGATTAAAATGATGGATAAAATACTTATTGTAATGCAATGGAATGTTCGTTAATAAGTAAATAATATTAATAATAAATATTTATTTATATACCGCTCCTCTTCCGAAGGACTCGGAGCGGTGCACAGCCGTACAGATTAAAACAATAAATATGTGGAACAATAAAACTAAATTAAACCCAACCCTGGCTCTAAACAAATTTAAAACCATACTCTAAAACCCTAAAATTTAATAAAAACAAAACACCCCAAAACTAAATTCAGCCCAAGCCAGCCTGGTCAAAAAGCCAGGTTTTCAAAGCACGCCTAAAGGTCCCAAGGTCCATGGCTGTCCATAACTCCGGGGGCAACCCATTCCAGAGGGCAGACGCCCCCACAGAGAAGGCCCTACTCCTCGGGGTCACCAGCCAGCACATAGATGCTGACGGGACCCGCAGGAGACCCTCCCTCTGGGAGCGCACCGGATGGTGGGAGGAAAATGGCAGAATGCGGTCTTGTAAATATCCTGGTCCGATGCCCTGGAGCGCTTTAAAAGTTAACACCAAAATTTTAAAGCGCACCCGAGAGGCCACTCGCAACCAATGCAGCTCGTGCAGGAAGGGCGTCACATGCGCGAATCTT
>CM042834.1:8694321-8718232 GCA_023653725.1 Bungarus multicinctus | reverse complement strand
GACACCCCCATAACCACCCGCGCGGCTGCATTCTGTACCACTTGAAGCCTCCGGATGCTCCCATTCGGGAGCCCCATGTAGAGGGCGTTACAATAGTCCAGTCGGGAGGTGACCAGGGCATGACTGACTGTGCGTAAGGTATCCCGATCTAGAAAGGGCCGCATCTGTCGAATCAGGCGAACCTGATGAAATGCCCCCCTGGAGACGGCCGTAATATGGTCTTCCAAAGATAGCCGTACATCCAGGAGGACACCCAGATTGCGAGCCCTCTCTGCAGGGGGCAGAATCTCACCCCCAATAGCCAGCGATGGAACTATCTGGCTATATCGGGACGCCGGAAACCACAGCCACTCAGTCTTGGAAGGGTTGAGTCGGAGCCTGTTCCCGCCCATCCAGTTCCGCACAGCCTCCAGGCACTGGGACATGACCTCCACAGCATCGTTGGGGTGACTTGGGGTGGAGATGTACAGCTGGGTATCATCAGCGTACAGATGACATCTCACCCCAAAGCCACGGATGATCTCCCCCAGCGGCTTCACATAAATGTTGAACAGGAGAGGAGAGAGGACTGACCCCTGAGGCACCCCACAATCGAGGGGCCTAGAGGTGGATCTCTCCCCCCCCGCCAACACAAATTGCAGACGGTCGGAGAGGAAGGAGGTGAACCACCGCAACACGGTGCCCCCAACCCCCAACCCCCCCAACCGCCGCAATAGGATACTATGGTCGATAGTATCAAAAGCCGCTGATAGGTCTAATAGGACCAGGACAGAGGAATAACCCCTGTCACGGGCCCTTCAGAGATCATCAACCAATGCGACCAATGCCGTTTCGGTACTATGTCTTGGCCTGAAGCCCGATTGGAAGGGATCCAGGTATGTATCTTCATCCAGGTACTGGGGAAGCTGACCTGCCACCACACTCTCTACAACCTTCGCCACGAAGGGAAGGTTGGAGACAGGACGATAGTTGTTCAAAAGGGTTGGGTCCAGGGAGGGCTTCTTGAGGAGGGGTCGCACCACCTCCGTTTTCTTATTATGGAATAAGAGAGAGTGGAATTAGGAAAGGAGGGGAACACTTTGATTAACCATGAAAAGTTTATAGATAAAAGTATAAATATAATTGATTTTAGATATGAGATGATTGTTTATACGTGTTCCCAAGGAAGTATGACTGTAATTGATATTAATAGAATTGAATTGAATTGGAAGGGAATGAGTGTTGTATCTATTATTGCTATATATTTTTTTTCTTTAGTTTAAAGAACATAGTGTGTATTTTAAGAATGTACCAAGCAGAATTCGATTGGAAATTATGTATTATACAGAATGTTATAACTCTAAAGGCATAAATTGAAGTTTAAATAAGAGTTGAATTGATAAAATTTAAAGATATAAAGGTGTCATACTCCAATTAGTAATTACAGGGGAAAATTTGTCTAATGAGAAAAGACAATATGAAATTGAAACAGGACAGATAAAAGTACAAATGTGATGAATAGAAAGATATTAAGATTTGCAAAAAGACATATAATTGAATTTGGACGTGAGATGATTGGAAATAAACTAATATTGGTGACAGAATGAAATTGGAGGGGAATGAGTATCTTATCTATTATTGTTATATATATATTTGTTTAAAGAATATAGTGTGTATTTTAAGAGATATAAAGATGTCATATTTTAAAATTTGTTTAATGATAAAAGATGACATGAAATTTGAACAGGCAGATAAAGTATAAATACAATGAGTAGAAAGACACTGGAATTTAGAAAAAGATATATAATTGGATTTAGATATGCGATAAGAATATTGAGTAAATTAAAGTTATGGAGAAAAAGTTAAAATAGTAAGAAGATATGGAATAGAATATAAAGATGAATATGATATTGAGTTTGTGTCTGTATAGAGAAGTGATAACCTGGGACCATGCTATTCTCAAAAATGATGTTTTAATTGTATTGGTTTTTTGTGTGAAAACTCAAATAAAACTTTATTAAAAAAAACAAAACAATTGAGCCCAAAATTTTGGTTGCAAGCAAGAGCGTTGTTAAAGTGACTTTCTGTCTTATGACACACCCAGTCAAATGACCACATATCCACGCCCACCTAGGCACTTTACCACCAAGCCATGCCCACAGAACCAGTAATAAATTTTTTTGAATCTTACCATTGACAAAGTACCCTGACATCAACGGGGAAACAAACTCTGCCATAAGTGGGAAATTGAATAGGTTCCTGATCTGCCTGGCTGACAACTTTTATTATCCAAAAGATAGAGGAGGGAGCAGCTCTATTGGACTTAATTCTTATTAACGGAGAAGAAATGATAGAGGGGGTTGAAGAGGCGGGAATTTTGGGAGAGAATGACCAAGTCATACTGGAATTCACCATAATGATGAACAAAGCCAGACTAGTGTTTTAGACTTTTAAGAGAGCTGACTTCAACAAACTAAGAAAGAACTTAAGGAAGGATTCCATGGATGGAAATCCTAAAAGGAAAAACAATTTAGGATGCTTAGGAAACAAAACCAAGATAGCTCTTTAAAAAACCTATATCGCAGATAAAGAAGAGACGCAAGACAAGACCAGCATGGCTGCACAAAGAACTTTCTTACAAATTGAGAAACAAAAAAGACAAGTATGAAAAAAAGAAAGAAGCAGAGGTGAGATTCAGCTGGTTCGTACCGGTTCAGGTGAACCAGCAAATCCCATCACTGACTGGCCCCGCCACACCTTATCTTGCCTCATCCACCTTGGTTGGTGGCTAGAGTCATGCCTGTGCCCAGCTATTCTCTGGGTCCTTCACTTGCTCGCCCAGATTATGCAGTCCAGCTGATCTCCACACCTCGCCCATTCTGCTCACTGCAGCTACTTGTGAAGCTAAGGCGCTCAGCCAAAGGGTGCCTTGGGCTGGACACAGTGAGGCTCGGCTGCCTTTTGGGTCTGGCTTTTGCCATCTTTCTGCCTGCTTGCCCTTTGCCTTGGGTCAGGGAATGTGCCAGTCCCTGGCTCTGTCCTTCCCTGGGGCCTCTGCTCTTTGCTGGCACAAGAATCCTCCAGCCGCCGCTGCTGGATTGGTTCCAGGCAGCAAAGAGGCGGCAGCTGGAGGCCTCTCACGGTAGCAAAGAGTGGTGGCTGGAGGCTTCTTGCGCCAAAAAAGACCAATGGCTGGAGCTCTCTTGTGCTGAAAAAGAGTGGTGTCTGGAGGCTTCTCACACTGGCAAAGAGCGGCGGCTGCAGGCTTCTCGCACCAGCAAAGAGTAGTGGCTTCAGGCTTCTCACACTGAAAAAGAGCAGTGGCTGGAGGCTTCTTGCACTGGCAAAGAGTGGCGGCTGCAGGCTTCTTGTGCTGGCAAAGAGGCGGGGGCAGCTGTAGGCTAGTATCTCAGGGTGGGGTCGTGTGCACCAACAAAGGCCGGAAGTAGCCACCTACCACTTCCTGCTGCAAAAACCTTTTTAAAAACCCTGAATATAGGCAGCAAGAACCAGCAAGAGATGTGGTGTCAGAGAATCACCATTGCTGTGGCTGCACAAAGGTAAATCTAAGGCTCTGGCCATCACCACTGCCATTTTGGCCTGTGCCTCCCCACCTTGCTATGAGTGACATTGAGTGGGCCATGCCCACTCAGTCACATGACCCCACCCCAGCCACGCTCACCCGATCTTTAGGACAAACCCATTGTTTAATTAGTTGGATCCCACCATTTAGAAAGAAGGGCATATAAACTAGAGTAAAATACCAGCAAATACCCCAGATCTGCAAGGATGGAGTCAGAAAGGCTAAAGTTCTGAATGAACTAAGACTGGCAAGAAATGCCCAAAATAACAAGTTTATTTTAGTCTTTAAGGAAGATGCAGAAAGTCAAGGAAATGATAGATTCACCAATGGGAGAAGATGGCAAGATGGTGATGGGCAGCAGGATGAAAGTGGAAGTGCTTAATTCCTTCCTAACCAAACAAAAGCAACATTGTATGAGACAGCACCCTCTCTCTCTCTCTCTCACACACACACACACAGATAGACAAACCATGTTTATGAGCACACTGGCCCACATTAAAAATGAAATTCTGTTGCTTGCTCTTAAAAGAAAGTATATATTTTCCCATACACATACATAACACACATATACACATGCTATACACACAAACAAGAGATTGCACAACCATTTAACAGATAATCAGAGTTGAAAGGGACCTTGTTGGGCATCTAGTCCAACTCCCTGCCAAAGCAGGAGACCCTACACCATTTCTGACAGGTGGGAGTCCAATCTCTTCTTGAAAGTCTCAAGTGATGACGCTCCCACAACTTCCAAAGGCAACTTCTGTTCCATTGGTTGACTGTTCTCACTGTCAGAAAGTTTCTCCTTATTTCCAGATAAAATCTCTCCTTGTTCAGTTTTTCTGAAATGGTATTGGGTTTCCTGCCTGAGCAGGAACTAGAAGGACTAGAAGACCTCCAAGGTCACTCCAACTCTGTTATTCTATTCTACTAAATGAACGGTTGTAACTCGAGGATTAACTGAATTTTACTGCACCCAAAAAGTTGGAAGTCTGCTTTCCTTCTCCCCCACTTTCCTTTATCTCCCCTTTTCTTTCTCACTTTCCTACTTTTACCTCCCCCATTTTTCTACAGTCTTTATTTCTGTGTCTTTATATTAAGACAAAGTTTAATAAAGCTCATAAAAGCATTGGCTGAAATGATAGTTATACTGTATTAGGAAAGCTGGTGGAAAGTTTGTAGGTCTACTTTTGTAACTGTACGTAAGAGAAAATGGAGCCAGACATGTCACTGTGACATTGAGGTTTCGCAAGGGCCCACTGGCATGGGCCCACTGTTGGGCTGGGAAATCAGAACTGTCCCAGTTCCTGGGTTTTACCTCTTCTTCCACGTGGACTGTTTGCAGAGAGGCAGTCAGCAACCAGAGCTGAGGAGGAAACAGCTCATACTTTTCAGCTCAACTTCGCAGCCAGCTCTCTCTTTAGTATTATGGGGGAAAGCTGGCAATGTGGAAAAAACCTCTTCCTTCCCCTTCTACTGTCTGCCCTTCTCAGGATCACTGTAGCTGCTCCTGCTCCCAAACTGTAAGTTGATTTCTTCAGGGTACTTCCCCTTCTGTTTTCTTTGGCTGGGAAAGATTTAGGCTTGAAACTCCACTCGGTTTTATTTTTAAAGTAAGCATCCCTCAGTCCAGGATTTTTAAAGGGAAACTTAAGGTGGAGTGATGCCTCAGAGATATTTGGTGGGAAGGTAGCATGGGGAGGCAGGAATTTTTTTTTTTAAATGTATCTCTAAGATTTCTGGAGCTTATCCCAGCCATCCAGGTCATGGTTGTCCCAAAAGTGTTTTTTCAAGTGAAACATCTTCAAAGAAAAACCAGAAATTCGAGTTGCCTCTTGAAAAAGCATCTTTGGGACATCTGTGAGATTAGTTTTCATTTTGGCTTTGGACACTGAGGTAGCATTAGGAGGTGGAGGGATACCCACCTTATTTATTTAACTGAGAAGGGAGCCCATCGAATTCAATGTGACTTGGAGCCTAATGTACAGGATATGCTCTTTGAGGGATCTGGGAGAGCACTGCATGGCAGCTTAGGCAGCCAGGAGAGCCTGGGAACAGCAGGGCAGGCCCGGCAAGGTCCCCAGAACAGCGAAGGAAGGGAGGCAAGGCCCCAGGAATGACGAAGGAGGTGAGGCAAGGGCAAAGGAATGGCGGAGGGAGCCCTAGCATGACTTGCAGGCTCCCTTGCAGGCAAGGGAGGTGAGGAAATGGCGAGGGAGGCCAGATAAGTTCCCAGGAATGGCAAGGGAGGCCCAGCAAAGGTGAGGGAGGTGAGGCAAGGTCCTAGAAATGGTGGGGGGGCTGGCAAGGTCCCAGGAGCGGTGAGGGAATGGGGTGTGGGCCCTAGCATGACTTGCAGGTTTACCTGTGAGCAGTCAGATCAGGGCTGCTCAGTTGGGGCAAAGGCACCATGTGGGAAAGGTTAAAGGCAAGCGACAAGGACCCAATGTGCTGCATAAGGGAGGAGTGACTAGGTGGGGCGAGTGTCAGGCAGGTGGGGCGAGCGAGCATTGGGTGGGTGGGGAAAGGGAGTGAATGGTGACCAGGTGACCGGGTTGGGGGTGTGCAAGCCAGAAGTTACTACCGGTTCAGTGACCCATGCCCAATTCTTACTATCAGTTCGCCTGAACCGGTGTGAACCGGCTGAATACTACCTCTGATAAATACATACAAATCATGTTTGTGGGCACACTGGTCCAAATTAAAAATGAAATTCTGTTTCCTGCTCTCAAAAGAAAGTATATATTTTCCCATACACATACATAACACACATATACACATGCTATACACACAAACAAGAGATTGCACAACCATTTAACAGATAATCAGAGTTGAAAGGGACCCTGTAGGGCATCTAGTCCAATCCCCTGCCAAAGCAGGAGACCCTACACCATTTCTGACAGATGGGAGTCCAATCTCTTCTTGAAAGTCTCAAGTGATGACGCTCCCACAACTTCCAAAGGCAACTTCTGTTCCATTGGTTGACTGTTCTCACTGTCAGAAAGTTTCTCCTTATTTCCAGATAAAATCTCTCCTTGTTCAGTTTTTCTGAAATGGTATTGGGTTTCCTGCCTGAGCAGGAACTAGAAGGACTAGAAGACCTCCAAGGTCACTCCAACTCTGTTATTCTATTCTACTAAATGAACGGTTGTAACTCGAGGATTACCTGAATTTTACTGCACCCAAAAAGTTGGAAGTCTGCTTTCCTTCTCCCCCACTTTCCTTTATCTCCCCTTTTCTTTCTCACTTTCCTACTTTTACCTCCCCCATTTTTCTACAGTCTTTATTTCTGTGTCTTTATATTAAGACAAAGTTTAATAAAGCTCATAAAAGCATTGGCTGAAATGATAGTTATACTGTATTAGGAAAGCTGGTGGAAAGTTTGTAGGTCTACTTTAGTAACTGTACGTAAGAGAAAATGGAGCCAGACATGTCACTGTGACATTGAGGTTTCGCAAGGGCCCACTGGCATGGGCCCACTGTTGGGCTGGGAAATCAGAACTGTCCCAGTTCCTGGGTTTTACCTCTTCTTCCACGTGGACTGTTTGCAGAGAGGCAGTCAGCAACTAGAGCTGAGGAGGAAACAGCTCCTACTTTTTTCAGCTCAGCTTCACAGCCAGCCTCTCTCTTCAACATTATGGGGGAAAGCTGGCAATGTGGAAAAAACCTCTTCCTTCCCCTTCTACTGTCTGCCCTTCTCGGGATCACTGTAGCTGCTCCTGCTCCCAAACTGTAAGTTGATTTCTTCAGGGTACTTCCCCTTCTTTTTTCTTTGGCTGGGAAAGATTTAGGCTTGAAACTCCGCTCTGTTTTATTTTTAAAGTAAGCATCCCTCAGTCCAGGATTTTTAAAGGGAAACTTAAGGTGGAGTGATGCCTCAGAGATATTTGGTGGGAAGGTAGCATGGGGAGGCAGGAGTTTTTTTTTTTTTAAATGTATCTCTAAGATTTCTGGAGCTTATCCCAGCCATCCAGGTCATGGTTGTCCCAAAAGTGTTTTTTCAAGTGAAACATCTTCAAAGAAAAACCAGAAATTCGAGTTGCCTCTTGAAAAAGCATCTTTGGGACATCTGTGAGATTAGTTTTCATTTTGGCTTTGGACACTGAGGCGGCATTAGGAGGTGGAGGGATACTCACCTTATTTATTTAACTGAGAAGGGCCCCCATCGAATGCAATGCGACTTTGGAGCCTAATGCACAGGATATACTCTTTGAGGGAGATGGGTGGTTCAGAAATGTGAAAAATAAATAAGTAAAAATAACATAATATAATCCTAGATCAGACCACAGCCCTTTCCTGAAAATGGAGGGATCATTTCTCTAACATATATTTAGTGCTTATTTTAAATATATTACCCATCTATTAATCCTTCCTTCTTTCTTTCCTTCCTTCCTTCCTTCCTTCCTTCCTTCCTTCCTTCCTTCCTTCTTTCCAAGGGTTTCCTAGGAGAACAAATGAATTAATGAGAATACAGCCTAGACTTTTGTAAAGACCAGATAAAATGCTCATTGGCAGACAAGCAGGTGCATCTTTCCATTTTACGAGTACTGAGAAGAAAGAAACCTTTGAGAACATCCAGTCTATTCCTTGGCTCAGGGCAAGAATTCAAATTTTAAGAAACTGTTTCTAGTATCCAGTTGGAATATGGCTTCCTGAAAAATAGAACCATTAGTTCCTAATGACAGAAAAGATTCCTGTCAGGAATTTAAAGGTGCTGTCACCTATGCAGGGCATTTTTCAAGGCTAAAAATACTCAGCTCCAATTGGCACATGCCAATCTGGTCCTCCATTTAAAATGCTGGTTAATATTTAATTTGTGTATCTTTTGGGGAAGAGAATTTTTCTGTTTTGATCTTGTGATGAGATGAGATTGAATTTTATGACTTTTATGACATTTGAAAGTCATTGGCTTGTAATTGTCTAATTTTCTTCAATAAGAAATATTCGTGTGTGTGTGAGAGAGAGAAAGAAAGAGTAATTTCCCTGAAAATAAGACCTAGCATGATTTTTCAGGAAGTTTGTAATATAAGCCCTATGGCAAAAATAAGCCCCAGTTAAGATCACCAGACAGACAGACAAATTTAGTACCATATTTTCCCCAATATATACCCTAACCAGAAAATAAGTCCTAATGTGTCTTTTGGAGCAAAAATTAATATAGGATCCAGTCTTATTTTTGTGGAAACACAGGTATGTATACACACACACACACACACACACACACACACAAACTCATGTTTGTGAGCACACTGGCCCACATTAGAAATGAATTTCTGTTGCCTTGAAAGAGAGTATATATTTTCTCACACACATACATAACACACATGTACACATTACACACACACAGAAACACACATACGCTTTGTATATAGCATGCATATGTGTAGCCCTAAATGGTATTATGTCTACATGGAGGGAAACAAGCAATGGGGTACCACAAGATTCTGTCTTAGGCCAGTACTCTTCAATATCTTCATAAATGACTTCGATGAGGGAATAGAAGAATAGAACTCATCCAATTTGCAGATGATACTAACTGGCAGGAATAGCCAACACCCTAGATGATAGGCTCAGGATCCAGATGGATCTCGACAGACTTGAACACTGGGCCCAATTTAACAAAATGAAATTCATCGTAGAGAAAAATGAAGTCTTACATTTAGGCAAAAAAGAAAACTAAAAGTACACATACAGATTAGGCAAAATCTGGCTTAATAGTAGTAACGGTGAAAAGGATCTTGGAGTCTTAGTGGACAATCAATTAAACATTGAGCTAGTAGTGTGTGTTGGCAGCCAAAAAAGCCAATGCAATCCTAAATTGCATTCTTAGGATTGAATCAAGATCACGTGAAATACTAACACCACTCTATAAAGTCTTAGTAAAGCCATACCTAGAATACTGCATCCAGTTTTGGTCACCATACTATAAAAATGATTTTGAGACTCTAGAAAGAGTGCAGAGAAGAGCAACAAAAATATTAGGGACTGGAGGCTAAAACATATGAAGAACGGTTGTAAGAACTGGGCCTGGCAAGTCTAGTGAAGAGTAGGACCAAGGATGATATGATTGTAGTCTTCCAATATTTGAGGGGCTGTCACAGAGAGGAGAGTCAATCTATTTTGGAAAGCACCCAAAGGTCAGACAAGGAACAACAGATGAAAACTGATATAGGAGAGATTCAACCTAGAAATAAGTAGAAATTTTCTAACAGTGAGAACAATCCACCATAGGAACAGCTTTGCCTTCAGAGGTTGTGGGAGCTTCATCCCTGGAAGCTTTCAAGAAGAGACTGGACAGCCATCTGTCAGAAATGGTAGAGGGTCTCCTGCTTGAACAGGGGCTTGGACTAGATGACCTACTAGGTCCCTTCCAACTCAATTATTCTGTAATTCCCTAGCTAGCATGCTGGCTGAAATCCACATATTTTAAAGTTGCCAAGGTTGCATTAGAGATATGTGTCAATGAAGACTCAGTCCCCCTGGCCAAAAGTGTCAAAAGGTTGGATCATGGCAACAGGAACAATCTTTGTTAATCCAAAATGTTTCATTGTTCATCCAAACAACTTCATCAGCCAGAGCAAAATTAGTTAGGCAGAGAGTTGGAAGGTATCAATTCCAGGAGTTTCTCCCCAGATTGCAGCCCATTTTGGGGAGAAACCCCTAAAGTCAGTGTGGCAAAAGTTGGCACATTCCAACGGCTCTTTGACTCTTCCTGATGAATTTTGCTCTGATGAAGTTGCTTTGATGAGCAACGAAACGCTTCAGATTAACAAAGATTGGTCCAGTTGCCATGATTCAACCTTTTGACACTGCTTTAGAGGAATGATAGTTATCTATCTCCCCCAACACAGGCTCAAATCTTAGGAAACTCTCCCATATTTGCTCTGCGTATTTGTTAATCAGAGCCCTTGCCCCTCTTTTCAAGGCAATATGTGGTGTTGGTGCCCAGCACGATTCACATGGAGTCCTCTGAGAACTTCTGCATCCAGATAAATAATCTTAACGAAACACTCAACTTGACCCTCTCGTTGGCATCTGAGGGTGAGGATGTGATCCTGAATCAAGTGACAGTAAAAGGCAAAGATGTATTTGAATGTCTTCCTTTCCAGGTAAGTTTTTCTCCCTCTCCTTCCCCCCCTCTCTCTCCCTCCCAGTCCCTCTCTTCCGCCTCTCTCTCTTTCTCCCCGCTTGGTGGGCATGGCAGGGGAAGGATACTGTAAAATCTCCAGTCAGAGCTGGTATTTGCTGGTTCTCTGAACTAGTCAAAATTTCCGCTACCGGTTCTCCAGAACTGGTCAGAACCTGCTGAATACCATCTCTGGGTGAGAGTGACTATGTCATACTGGAATTCAACATAATGCAAACATAAGCAATAGAACATAATGATAACGATATTGCTCAAACCATTTGATTTTGTCACTTTTCATCCCTGCAGATTCCCAAGGGGAGCAACATTCCAGACGTACCGGAAGCCATTTTCATGATGATAGCAAATGGGTTGATCGAGAGACAAAAGGTTTTCTTTCTTTTTCTTTTTTTTAATTTAAAAAACACTTTATTAAAGTTCAAGATATTAAAATGTTTACAAAAAGGAAAAGATTAAAAAGATTTACAATAGTTTCTATAACAGAAATCATATTGACATCTTTCAATATCATTTTCTTAGAAGTACACTAAATATCATATGTATGCATAGAGTTTGAAAGGTTTTTTTAGCATATTAACTATATTACTTCACAGTTCTTAACTTATGTTAATAAACAAAGCTATATCATCTTTATAGGTCACTAATTCAGGTAAAAGGAAAGAGAAAGGAAAAACAAAAGAAAAAAAGAATATCATATTGACAATATATAATATATATGGATCTTTGGTTCTTCGGGTTTTCTCCCACGTAGAATTGGAAATATCTAGGCGACGTTTCGATGAAGTCTCATTCATCATCTTCAGGCTTGTGTCTTCGGCCTTGTGCTTCTCAGAGTGAACTCCAAGTCTCCAAGTCTGCCCTAGGGCCAGCTTCTTTCACTTCAAACTTCGGGTTCTCTTCCTTGTCCAGCTGGGGACCACAACCTTCCAAGCTGTCTCTCAGAGTTTCCCCTCACTTTTCTGGTCCCTCTGGGACCGAGCGCTGCCTCGATCGACCGCCCAAAGTTAAAGTCCCGATACAGGGAACAGAGCAAAGCTCCCCTATACCGCCACGACATGACACGATGTCACTGGAGGTGGTTGGCAGGCGAGGTGGGTGGGGCCAGCCAGTGGCACAATTAACTAGTTCTCCGAACTGCACAAAAATTTAACAACTGGCTCATCCGAACCAATCTAAAACTGTTGAATTCCACCTCTGGATAGAGGGAGTTGAAACCTTGGGTGAGAGTGACCATATCATACTGAAATTCAACATAATGCAAACACAAGCAATAGAACATAATGATAATGATATTGCTTAAACCATCTGATTATGTCTCTTTTCATTCCTGCAGATTTGCAGGCAGAGAAGCATTTGGCCCCCATCGGAAGCCATTCTTGTGATGAGAGCAAATGGTTTGACCCAGAATTTCTGGAGCCACAAAAAAGTGCAGATTGGGCAGCCAAAAAATCTGGTTTTCATTCAGACAGACAAACCAATCTACAGAGCAGGACAGCAAGGTAAAGGGTGACTCCAGGGGGAAACTTGCTCCTGAAATTCTTGCTTTTCTAACCCTTTCAAACCCTTATTGTTGCAATGTTTATAGGTTTTATTTTACAAATTTTAGAATTTTCATTTCTTAGCCAGGCGATTGTTAAGTGAGTCACACCAGCTTTTACAACCTTTCTTCCCTCAAGTTGTTAAGCAAATCACTGCATTTGTAAAGTGAATCATGCAGTTGTGAAGCAAATCTGGCTTCCTTTCTTGATCCCATTGTCGGAAGCCGGTTGGGAAGATTGCAAATAGTGATCACATGATTCTCAGAAACTTGTACCCAATGGTGGATTCAAATAATTTAACAATTGGCTGCCTTAATGACCGGCTAGGTAGGCATGGCTGAGTGGGCATGTGACTGGGTGGGCATGGCCAACTTGACTGGTGTCATCTTAGGAAATTTCTCCTTAGTTCAACTCACAATAAAATAGTACAATAAAATAGCATTCTTCCAATATTTAGAATAGGATAGGATAGGATAGAATAGCAGATTTGGAAGAGCCTTGGAATGCGTAATTATCTGCACAGGAGCCGAAAAAGGTTAGCCACCACTGGGCTAGAAGATCTCCAAGGTCCCTTCCAACTGCTATTCTATTCTATTCTGTTCTGTTCTGTTTTATTCTATTCAGCAAAACAGAAGGAAATGCAAGAGGCCATAACAAGTTTCCGAAGCACCTGGGCAGAACAAGAAGCAATGGGTGGAAACTAATCAAGGAGTGAAGCAACCTAGAACTAAGATGAAATTTGTCAGAGTATATTCATGAACTGGAATAGAGCTTAGTAACAAGATCAGTCAATGAGAGCTGAATTGAGGGCTGAAACTTAAAGAGAAAATCTGGGCATGGTTTATTTCTGTTCTGTGCTCAGCTCTAAAGTGAAAGAAAGACTAACTTGCTTGCTTGCTGAAAACTAGAGCTCTGCTCTGAACCTGTAACATATCTGCTTCTGTTTGAGTTTGCTCCGTACTGGAGAAATCTACAACTGGTATTGTAAAATTTACTTCATATATTTATAAAGAAGTTAAATGAAGCCTCAGCCATCTGTGTTTACTTTTCTGGTGCTGAATTTACGCTGCAATACTCAGAACAAAATTTCTTTCTTTCTTTCTTTTTAAACAAGCTTTATTCAATTTTTCCAAAACAACATAAAAAAAGCTCTTTTCAGTGTACAACATAATTCCGAGTCACCACTTTTACATGTAAATATGACAGTAATTATATATTCATTTTTACATTCAACATTCTGTTTTGTCCATTTTTAACTTAATTCTATTATTACTTCTCCATTTCAACTTTTACATAAGAAACAAACACATTAATTCTGTTAAGTGATATTACTTTCATTCCAAGCATCTTCTCAATTCATTTCAATTTATTTCAAATATATTTTTTAAACATTAACATTTCTTTTAAGCGTGGCCTTTTCCAAAGTACTCTTTTCTCATTTAAATCACTAGTAGTTTCCATATCTTCATACTTGTTCCCTTTTAATTCACTTTTATCTTGTCAAATTTGCAATTCCATCGCATATTCTTTTCATAAAGTCTAGATTAATACAAGTTTTTCACATAAAACAAAACATAAATTTCCCCTCCCCTTTTACTAGTTTGGGGTGTCACCTCAGTGGTTTAAGCATGCCTTAATTCCCTCATCTGTAATTCCCAATTAAACATTTATTTTACTTAGTTATAGTAATAATCAATCCCTAGAAAAATAAACTACTTTACGTTGTACTTTTCAGTCAGGTTCTGCAATGTATTTTTTCCCTTTACTTCCATAAAATTTTATTTATGGTATCAAAAAAAAAAAAAGAAAGAAACAATCCATTTTGCTTGGTCACTGATATTAATCTCATTTTTAAGCCTCCTCACAATTTATTTCAATCATTTCAATATATATAATAAAAATTAACCTTTCTTGTAATAATAAAAATAAGAAAATGCATTCATTTTCTAAAAAGATATTGGTGCCCCTCCCTCCTCTCAATAAACTATATTTTATAATTTGTAATTGCAAAGTACATTATTATTACCCCTCATATCAATGCGGAATCCCCTCTTAATTCATTAACCATTGTCCCGATGTGTTCTAGGTAAAGAAAATTTTTCCTTTATTTTACAATTCCCATATTTCTTTCTTTCCTGTTCCTGTTCCTCATTACCTCTCTTCCCTTTTGTTTTTCCAAATCTTTTCTCCCTCTGATTTATATCCCTCTCTCTATATATATTTTCCTTCCCCCTTTTACTTTTCTACTGTTTCTTTCTGTCTTTCCGATTTTTATAAATATTCCCATTTTAGTTACTTTTTAAAATCTCCCATTTTTAACCCCCTTTCCTTTTCCTCGTCTTTGTGGTGTTCTTTGTATTGATTGTCTATTTAAGATGGCTTCTTCTTGAACTAACTCCTCCTTCTCTGAGATTTCTTCTTCATATTCTTCAATCGCCATTTCCATAGCTTTTAACTCAGAGGCAAGTGATTCACCTCTTGCATGTAGTAGTTCTTTCAAAATTTTAAGTTCCATTTTTAGAGCCCACAGAGATATCATCAGTACACACT
This sequence comes from Bungarus multicinctus, assembly GCA_023653725.1. Classification (NCBI taxonomy): domain Eukaryota; kingdom Metazoa; phylum Chordata; class Lepidosauria; order Squamata; family Elapidae; genus Bungarus; species Bungarus multicinctus. Next base: position 8,703,435 of record CM042834.1, on the reverse strand, counting down.
CTTATATCTTATGGTCATTAAAATCCACCAATCACCAATCTTTTTCTTTTTTCTTCTTCAAACTTTCTGGATTAACAACTATTCCCGAACTGGGTTTATAGCAAAATCACCAATCAGTCCAACAGTCCATATTTTTTCTTTTGTTCTAATTAATTTTCACTTTTTAGCGTACTTATTATATTGTTTCAATATTTCTTTTTCATTGTATCAGATCCGATTAATAGAGAAATAGGAACTTTCCCTTTTTCAGCTTAAATTTTTGTCCACCAGATGGCACTCTCCATTATACAATGTCCTCCCCTCCCCCTCCCCTCCCGTTTTATTATTCGGGGCTTTCCAAACCTCGGTATTCCAAACCAATAAAATGTTCAATTTAAATATTTCCCACTTCTTTTTGAAAACTCCTAAGTCCAGCTTTAAATTGTGCTTGTTTGTTAGCAATGTATTTTAATCTTCCAATCCTGGTTTGAAGCCCTGCTCAGCTGTCAAAGATATTTTCACTTTTTTTTCCTTTCTTTTTAAAAATCCACCACTTTCTTATTCTTTCATAAAAATTCTTAAAATACCGTCCTGGGATACCTTTTAATTAATTGTTGCGCCAAGTTGCCCAGTTCTTATGTTGTCCACCTCTTTCTTCTCTCCTGCACAAATCTTACTCCAGTTAAGTCCTCCTCTTCAGGGTGGCCATTTTAGACCACCGCTCAGTCGTCTTCAGGGAAAAATTGCCTAGTCCAGGGAGGGGAGATGCGGCTCCCCTCGACCTATCTAGCGGCTTCCCCTTACTCCATTGCCCTTCCGAGGCAGCTTCAGCCCCTAATCACAGTGATTGGGGCTCTCCAATGAGAGAGCACGGACCGAAGCTGCGGACAGTTGCAGTCCCTGGTCCGTCGATGAGAAGGACTTTATAAGCCGCTGGCATTGTTAGCTTATACTTTCTTGTCCATAATTTCTGCAATTTATCCAAATCTATCCCATATCCAAAATTTCTCCCCCATGCGATCATTGTTTCTTTAATTTGCTTTCATTCCCAATAAATAACCATATAATTTTTTAATCATCCTCTCTTCAGTGCCTGTTAAGATTTTATCTAATTCAGTCAATTCTTTATAGAACCCATCCATCTTACTATCTTTTTCATATCTTGAATGTATTTGCAAATATGAATACCAATCTATATTTATCCCTTGTTCATCTAATTCTTGCTTCATTTTGAGTTCACTCTTTTCATTTAAAATTTCCTCATATCTAATAATATATTCCATTTTAAAAACATTTGGATATGCAAATGCATCTATTGTTGATAACCAGACTGGTATTTTCATATAATGGTACTCCCTTACTTTCCCCCATACTGTTAATAAAGCACCCCTGATATAATGTCTCCGGAAGTATCCATGTGCCTTACTTTTATTATACCATAGAAATACATGCCACCCTAATTGCAGATCATGGTCTTCCAATGTTAACAGTCTAATGTTTTTTAATACAATCCATTCTTTCATCTACGTCAATATTACTGCCTGATAATATAATTCCCAACTGGGTAATCCAACACCTCCTCTCGATTTTATGTCCTGCAACAATTTTATCTGAATTCTTGTCTTTTTTCCTTGCCAAATAAATTTCAGCATCATTTTATTTAAGTCCTCAAAATATTTCTTCCTCAATTTTATTGGAATCATCTGGAATAAGTATAGTATTTTTGGCAGTGTGTTCATTTTAATTATCGCTATTCTCTCTGTTAAGGATAGTTGTAAAGTTTTCCATTTTTCAATGTCTGTCGCAATTTATTGTTTCAGTCTGTCATAATTAACCTCTTTAAGAGTTCCACATCTTGCTGTCATTTGTCATCCCTTGCTGTCATCCCTAAGTATTTCACTTTTTTGTGATCTGGATATTTAATCTGTCCATTAATATTTTCTTTTGTTTTTCTTTCATATTCTTCACTAGAATCTTAGTTTTTTTCCTTATTTATTTTCAATCCTGCAACCTCTCCATATTGTTATATCTTTTCTATTAACATAGGGCCTATTTCTAATGGTTCTTCCAATATAAAAACCAGATCATCTGCAAATGCTTGTAATTTATACTCCAACTTTTTTATTTTCATTCCCTTTATTTCTTCATTTTTCCTAATATTTCTATTCAATACTTCCAGAGTTAATACAAATAACAATGGTGACAGCAGACATCCTTGCCTAGTTTCTTTTTGAATATTAATATTGTCTGTCAAATCTCCATTTATCATTACTCTTGCTGTTTTCTTGTTGTATATTGCCTCAATTGCCTTAATAAATCTATCTCCAAAGCCCATTTTCTCCAGTTGTGACAGCATAAATTGCCAGTTAATATTGTCAAAAGCTTTCTGTGCATCTAGGAAGACCAGAGCCATTTGTTTCTCTGAATGTGCTTTGTAGTATTCCAGTGTATTCAATATCATCCTGATATTGTTTTTTATTGGTCTCTTAGGCAGAAATCCATTTTGATCTGAGTATATAAAGTGATTCAAATACCTTTTAAGTCTTTCTGCCATTATTGAAGCAAATATTTTATAGTCTGCATTTAGCAGGGATATTGGTCTATAATTTTTGATTTGTTATAGATCAGTATCTTCCTTTGATATGAGTGTAACATACCAAAGGACTTTCCCTTCTGCAATTGTCTTTTGCTCATATAATTTCTCATAGTACTTCTGCACTATTTTTTTCTTTTCTTCACTTCCATAACATTCCATTTTCGTCTGTTAATTATGCTATTCTTTTTGATTCCCTCTCTTTTTTCAGTTTGTATGTTAACTGTCTACCTGGCTTATTTGCATTTTCAAAAAAGTTCTGTTTAGTTCTCCTAATTTTTTGTACCACTTCTTTTTCCATTAGTCCCATTTTATGTTTAATTATATCCATTTGATTTTTAAGATTTTTATGCTGTGGTTTCATTGTAGTTCCTTTTCCAATTTCTTATAGTCTTCTTCTAAGATCTGTTGTGTTTGTCTTTTTTAAATATTCCTTCTTCTTGTATAAGTTATAATCATGCCTCTGGTATAAGCCTTCATAGTATCCCATACATTTTGTAGTAAAGTTTCCTCCTTTTTATTTTCTTTAAGAAAGAAAAGCAATTATTTCTCCATGTTATTAATGAATTCCTTTTCCTTCAAGATTGAATTATTAAAAGTCCATCTTGACCTTTTCTTTTGTCCCTTCCATTTGACCCATATTGGATTGTGGTCCGCCCAAGTACTTATTTCAATATTAGCTTCTTGTATATTTGAAATTAAATCCATTGACATCCAAATCATATCTACTCTTGACCACGATAAATGTCTATTAGAGTAAAATGTATATTGTCTATTCTTACTATTCAATTATCTCCATATATCTTTGATGCTCAATTCCTCAGCCATCTGAAAGAAAGATTTTGGCAACGTCTTTCTATTTTTTAAATTCAGTTTCTGTGTTTTATAGTCCAATTCTGTATCTACAATAGCATTAAAGTCTCCAAGAATGCATATCTTATCGTATTCCAATTCAATTAACTTATGTAGTTTTTTGTAAAATTCTTCTTGTTTGTTATTTGGTGCATATATTCCTATTAAGAGCATATTTAAGTTATTGTCTGTTATTTCCATCATCAATATTCTCCCTTCTTCATCTGTAAAAATTACTTTGGCTTTAATTGTATTCTTAATATGTAAGACTACTACTCTCTTATTTTGTTGAGCCAATGATGTATATAAATTACCAATCCTAGATGTCCATGTTGTTTTTTAATAAGCACTTCTTGTAAGCAAATTATGTCCATCTTTAATTTTTCTAGTTTATGAAATGTCTTTTCCCTTTTAATAGCCGAATTCAATCAATTTATGTTTATGGAGATTAATTTCTTTTCTTCTTCCATTGTTTATACTTTATATGTAGGGTATATTGCTCTTGTTCTTTGTTCTCTTGGTTCTTTAAGTTCCACGTTACCAACTGCTGCTCCTCCTTCTTGTCCTCTTTCTTCTCTTTTTTCTTTGTCCATTTCTTTAACCGTCTCCACTCATATTTTAAATTCCTCCTCTCTTGCTCTCTCATCTTCTTCTCCTCTGAAATATTCATCATAAAATAATCCCTCCTTTCTCAACTGAATCCAATCTATGTCTTTGTTCTTGCCAAATGAACACCAAACCTTCAGTAATCAGTCATCTATAGTTCACTTCTTTCATGATAAGAATCGTTGTCAGGAATTGATGTTCTCTTCTCAAATCTTTCACTTTCCTTGGTACTTGTTTTAGGACCTTAATCTCCTTTCCCTTATACTTCAAAAAGTGATCTCTTGCTTTCTGTAGTATCTCTGTTCTGATTGTTTACTTGATAAATCTCAAGTGGACTTCTCTAGGTAATTTTTTTCTTCATAGCATATCTAGTATATACTCAGAATACTTCATCCATTCCATCCATCATTTTTTCTTTAGATATCCCCAAGGCTCCTGCCAGAATTTCTGTCATAATTTCTGTGAGGTTTTCTCCTTTTTCTTCCTCAATATTTTGAAATCTTAAATAAAAATCAGCCTTGTCCATCTCCCAAGGTATCATCCCTTTCCCCTTTTCGTGCTCAACTGCTGTCAGTCTGTTATATATTTCTCCTACTTTCTTCTCTGTCTGTTCACCTCTTTCTTCCATCTTTTGCATTCTTTCTTCATTCTTCATCATCATTTGTTGTGTGTTTTCCATTTTGTCTTTCATCCTTCCCATTTTCTCTTCCATTTTCCAATTCTATCATCTGTATGCTTCCATTGGTCTTGTATTGCTTGCAATATTAAATTTAATTCTTGCATTGAAACATCTTTCTCATTCTCTTTCTCTTATTGTTATGGATCATTGGTCAGCTGGGCTCAGCGATGAGGAGGCGAGGATCGATGATCCAATGGCAGTTGTCTTTTTCATCTCAAGCTAATTATAATCCACTCGCAAAGATCAAAAATAAAATCTTCAGGTTCTTCTCTATTTTAATCCAATTACATTAAAAGTGAGTGAAGAAAAAAGATTTAAAGGAAAAAAGAAAAATTAAAAATAAAGAAGAAAATATATAAAAAGGGTATTCAAAAATCTGATGTAAAAACAGGAAAAAGAAAAATAATTCAAAAATGCAAATCCACCAACTTCTAACAAAGAAGAGAGAGAAAAAACAAAAATATCCAACTGTAAATCCATTTGTAAATAATAAAATAAAGAAAAAAAACAGTGTTCCAAATTCAAATGTTAAAAGGCAAAGAGGCCCAAGGCGCACATCAGCAGAAAAAAGAAAATAAATAAACAAACAAAAAAAAGCAATTTGAGATTGCCAGCTGTAGGTTAGAATTTAAGTCACACACTAAGCCTCAATAAAATGTCCAATAAACCAGAAAACCAAAGTCAAAAACATATATATTGTCCAAGGTCACAATAGTTTTTTTTCTCCTATTTAACTTTCTGGCTGTTTACAAAGTCTGTGAGAGTAGCACCTGTTTTCAGTGCTCACTCACTATCTTCTTTTCTTCTAAACAGCCTGTAGTCAAAACAATTTAATTTTTGATGTCTGTTAAAATTTCCCAGTTTTATGTGACCTCTAGATGGCAAGTGTTGCTTAGTTTTCTCTTTTAGTTATATTTAGTTATATTGTATCCATTTAATTTAAAAAGGTGAAAGTAAAAGGGAAAAACAGTCCAGATTTTTTAGGTTAAAAACAAAAGTTAAAGTTCTTCTAAAGATTATTGTTACAAAGTCCAATCCAGTTAAACAAGAAAAAAATCTCTTAAAAAAACAGAGTAAAATGAAATAATCCAAATAAAGTTTGACAGCTAGCCATGTGTTCTATTTTGCTGCTGTTCTCTGCTTTTCTGTCTTCTTTCTTTTAAAACAGCTTTCCCCTTAGAGTACTCTTCTATCTTTTTTTCCTAAACAAGAAAATTCCCACCCAAACCAACACACTTCTTCCAATCTTCTTTTCTTCTGAGGCTGTCACAGTTTTCTAGCGGCTTTAATGGCCGCTTCCCTCCACTGCGGGCTTCAGGAGCTTTCATGGAATGATCAGGGACTTGCGATGTTCCTGGGATCAACAGGATTCACTTCCTTCACTTACTGTCTCTCCGGGACGGTTCAGGTCCGATTGGACCATCCGGCTGCAGGGATTTTGGCGGCTTTCCCTGGAGCTCAGGAATCGCTGTTTTCTCGCTGCGACGCCAGCCCCACCCTCTTGTTTCTCACAAACATTTCATTATCCAAACTGGGTAACATCATCAGTGAACTAATTTGGATAATGATATTTCTGCAAGAAAATAACTAAGATTAGAGGACACAAAGTATCCTGCAGCAGGGAGCTGGACTAGAACACCTCCAAGGTCCCTTCCAACTCTGTTTTTCTATTCTATTCTATTTTTTAAATGCAGAGCAATTTAATTGAAAGACACATATTTGAAAATGAGGGAAGAATGATGTCTCTTTTTGCTAACTTAAAACTAAACAAGAATTGAAAAATCAAGGGATTGGTTTAACATAGGGGCCAAACGTGCAAATAACAATCAAGGTATGAGAAAGATGTAAAAATATATGTTTTCTATAAAGAAGCAACAGAACCACATCACATATTTGCAGGGACATATGAAAAATTAATTTAAAAAACTTATAGCCATTTATTGAGCATCAAAATGGAAGAACAATTAAAAGAAACAATAATAGTATGGGCCTAAAACTTTGGATATACTATAGAGCTAGATAAGTGGCGGAAACTGTGGGATAGAAACTATAAATCAACAATGTCAACTGCATATACAGAAAATTTATATAAAATGTTTTATAGATGGCACTTACCATTAGCAAGAATGGCAAAGATGTTTAAAAACATGTCTGCCAAATGAAAATTAAGGAGAAGGAAGAAACAGAATATTTTTTAACATGGGATTCATTTTACCAATGGTTAGCTAACAGAAACAGAAGTTAGAAATTTAAAAGTTTAAGAGAATGATTAATTATACAATGAAGGTTTATTAGTATGAATAAACAAATATTATTTGATTATTATCAATGCTATGGTTGTTATTATTACTATTATTATTTCTCAAAATTAACTTTATCCAGACAACATACTATTCATATAGATATTGAATTTGAATTAGATAGATAGATAGATAGATAGATAGAGAGAGAGAGAGGAGAGAGGGAGAGGAAGAGAGAGGGAAAGAGAGAACCAAAGAGAGAAGCAACTTAAGACTGAGGCGAAATTTCCTAAGGATGACACCAATCAACCAATGGAATAGCTTCCCTTCAGAAGTTGTGGATGCTTCATCACCCACAAGCAACATAGTTACAAGATAATGTGAAATCTTTACAGTCCAATATTGTAAGCTAACTCTTAAATGCTGAAAATGCAGGATCAAAATACATAAACATAGAAACAGTATTGCAACCCTATTAATCAAATTAATTCTGCTAATTTGAATGTGTATTTAAAAAGACATAAGAACTCTGACAAGAAACTCCTGCTCTGTATTACAATTTTAAACTTCCTTCCCTGGCCTAATCTGTCAAATTTCTATAGTTTATTTCAAGACTGTGCTGGCTGCATTCCTGCGGTTTTCTTATCACAAGTAAGGATTTGCCTGTTAAATTTTTTATTTTTATTTTATTTTACCATACATTTATATGCCGCCCTTCTCCAGAGACTCAGGGCGGCTTACAGTCTATGGAGCACCATGCTAAGTGCTCGGCAATAGCCTTCATTCCATTGTATATGCCTGCTTATTACTAGGGCTTTTTGCCCCCAAGCGGCATTTTTTACAAAGTCAGCTTATTGCCCCCAACAATCTTGAGTCCTCATTTTACCTACCCCGAGAGGATGGAAGGCTGAGTCAACCTTGAGCCTGGTGGGATTCGAACCTGCACTAATTGCAGGCAATTGAGCTAAGTGCTAGATGATTAACAGCCTGCACCACCCTTGCCTTGGTGGTGCAATTCTTGGCTGTCTGCCTGGAGCTATTAACTGAAGGGAGAGAGAAGACAAAAAAACTCTCTTGCCTGAGTTTTTTAAGGGGCTAGAATTTTTCTGCTGAGGAAATTGCTATGTGGTCATTTCTTCTTTTTCTTTACCTTTCCTTTGTTAATTACAAACGAGCAGGAAGGTCTGAGGTGTGTATGAGTTACTGGAATCATTAGGTAAGCAGTCAGGCAGCCTTGACTATTCAGCTGATTCACAGAACTCTTTTACAAAGAATTAACAGAGAGAACCGGCTGAATCCCACCACTGCTTGTAACTATTGTAAATGCATGCTAGTTGCCAAGAGTCCAAATTTTGATCATGTTATCATGAAGAGTTTGTGATGGTCAGAACTATGAGGATCAGTGTAAGCCACTTTTTTCAACAGCACTGACCACTTTTCACAGTTACAACCTTTGCAGCTTCCCCATAATCCTACAATCAAAATTCAGACGCTTGGCAACTGACTCATATTTATGATGGTTGCAGTGTCCCAGAGTCATGTGATCACTTTTTTGGACTTTCTGATGAGCAAACTCAATGGGGAAGCCAGATTCATTTAACAACCAGGTTACTAACTTATCAACTGCAGTGATTCACCGAGGCAAGAAAAGTCATAAAATGGGGGCAAAACTCACTTAACAAATGTCTCACTGAACAATGTAAATTTTGGGCTCAGTTGTGATCGTAAGCCAAGAACTACCTATATGTAACCTGAAGAGAAACCCATAATCATTTTCCAACTATTGAGTGGAATAGAGCCAGGATAGGCATAACCATGTGACTTCTTTAATGTCAGGAATCATCATTGTTCTTTTCTGGTTGGTTGACCCTGCATTTCCTCAAGGAAAACAGATAAACCAGAGTGTCTCCAGAGGAGGGCAACCAAAGAGAAGGAGGATAAAAAGATCTATGATAAATGATTGGAGATAGTGGGTACGCTCTTCATCTTGGAGTAGAGAAGAATATGTGGAGGTCTGACAGCAGTCCTCATGTATCTCTTAGCTTCTCAATTTTGGGGATCTTTCTAGGAGATATGAAACAATGGCTTAAATGTCAGAAAAGAACATTATGATTGGACATCAGACAAAAAAGTCTTAATGGAGCTGGATGGCTTTGACTACCCGG